>PVIR01006888.1:0-42576 GCA_004026965.1 Petromus typicus
TAGGTTTTTTGAGACAGGGTCTCGCTTTGTGGTTCAGGCTGGCCCTGAGCTCAGCCTCAAACTCACATCACAATCCTCCTGCCTCTGCCTCCCGAGTGCTGGGATGACAGGCGTGAGCCACCATGCCCGGCACTGTGGTATGTGGTACTGGTTGCTGCTGGGTGTGGGTCTCCACACCCAGTATTGTTATGTGGTTACCAGGGAATCGAACCCGGGTCCTTGCGCTTGCCAGACAGGCGCTGGAACCACTGAGCTAACTCCCTGGCCCTTTATGGACATTTTTGTACATATAGCTTGTTCTCTATTTAAAATTGTTTTCTTCAAGCAGATTCCTTCAAGGGAACTTACTTGGTCAAAGGGCAACTGCAGACACTGAGCCTTTTCTGTATGAAGCAGAGTTATTCTTGGCTTTGGCATTGGAGGCAGAAGCAATAGGAATGAACCATGAGCTGAGGATGGGCTAGATTAAAGAGTTTGTATAGTCTATCAGAGCTTGTATAATCTATCAAGGAGCATATCTGTATGAGCACAGAAGCTTGGGGGATCTTTTATTTTCTAAGTGATTTACACAGGTTTTCTGAAAGCAACCTGGAAATTTCAAACCAGTACTTGAAGATATTATAGCAATTGGCATTAGAAAGTTTTCTGGGATTCCAGGCCCATCTTGGTACTTGTAAGTGGGATAGTTCTTTTGGCAAGGGAGCTAAATACTCACATTTAACAAGCCCTACTTTTGCAAACTACTTTTGCATGTTTTACATGGGTATGCTTTTGAGTAAATTTTTTTAGGAGAATAAAAATTATGAGCATGGTAATTTATTTCTCATAGCCACAAACGTCTGTTTCTCACAGAGGTTTTGCCAAAAGAGACTTACTTAAAACTCTGTATGCTATAATGTTTATTGTATATCCAGAGAAGCACACAGGCTAGAAGTGTACAACCTGATGAATTACCGTAAAGTGAACATCCCCAGGTCATTGCTTCCCAGTCCAAGAAATAGAAATTATTAGCACCTCAGAAAGCTCCCTTATCCTCTTTACCCCATCCCATCCTTTGTCTCCTAAAGTAACCACTATTCTTAATTTTTAGCAACCTAAACTTTGCTTGTTGAGTGAGTGTAAGATAAGCTTTTAATCTTTAGCAAGCTCATTTAAAAATTAAATTAAACCCCTGACAGTCTGCATGTGTCCTTATCTATTATGGTATAATCAGCTCATCCAGGCCTTTGAGACTAAAGGTGACAGTAGTGTTGTTTCTTATGACTCATCGTGTTTGCTGAGTGCTTGTGTTGGCTTCTCTTAATTGGGGTCAGAAGGGTCTCTCCTCCTGAGGTGTTTCATTCTGGGCTTCTCCATCTACATAGCTTCAGGGGAACATTTCAGAGAGCACTGATGGAAACTTTGTTGCCTAGGCAGAGTTGCTTTTGCTGCTTAGTATGGGGCAAACAAGTCAGAAGGTCAGCCCAGGTTCAAGGGTGTCAAGTAATCAATTGTACCTCTGGATAGGAGGAACTGCAAAGTCCCATTGCAAAGAAGCATGTGTAAAAGATGGTTGGCATGAAACAGTTCACCACACCACCCAACAAGCACTTTATTTCTGTGTAGACCAAAGTTATTGTTACCACAGAACTATGTAACACCAAGACACTGTTCTACCTGGTTCATGTTCAACACTCATCTGACAGGGCCAAGTGGCTTGTGGATAGAAGATGCATTTGTAGGGGATGCATTTGTCTTTATCTGATATAAGAGGATTGGGTCAGAAGCAGAAATGCTTTTAGGACTGACTGACTTTTCTTCTGAGAAAGAAACACCGTTTTTTTTTTTTTGTTTTTTTTTTCTTTCTCTTTTTTGGAAATTTCTTTCATTATTTGAAATGGCCACTGCCTGTCTCGTGGAGTGATTTAAACTTACTGTTTTACCTACATGGGAACTCTTGTGGGGTTGAAATGGGTGCTCTTCAAAGCGTATTGTATCTTTGTTCATCAGAGGTAGGATTTGTGACATGGAGACCCCTTCTCATTTCTTCTGGCTATTGACTCTACTCAGTGTAAGAGGGTATTCAAGAGGTCTCATTCATCTGATTCCTGGGTCCTGTAATATTTATTACAGTGAAGGGCCGGGGAGTTAGCTCGGTGGTTCCGGCGCCTGTCTTGCAAGTGCAAGGACCTGGGTTCGATTCCCGGTAACCACATACCATACTGGGTGTGGAGACTCACCCCAGCAGCAACGAGTACCACATACCACAGTGCCAGGCATAGTGGCTCATGCCTGTAATCCCAGCACTCGGAAGGCAGAGGCAGGAGGATTGTGATGTGAGTTGGAGGCTGAGCTCAGGGCCAGCCTGAACCACAAAGTGAGACCCTGTCTCAAAAAATCTAAATAAAATAAAATAAAGGGAAAGCTTAAAAAAGGTTTATTACAGTGAAATCCTGAAACTAATATAAAGCCATTTGTTGATACCAGCAGAGTCTCTGACTCATCGGAAATATCTGATTGACATATTACCCATATAGATGGTTGTGGGTGATTAAAGTTTCACGTTTTCTTTGGATTTTCTTTTCCTAGGTGGCTTTTCTGAACTGAACAAAGAGGTGTTTGGGTTTGACTTGTGATTTGGTAATAACAACAAGGAGTCAGTCCTTTGCACTGAGCATTTTCTATGTGCGGGGTGGGCACTAAGGGTTTGGGAACAGCTAAATTGGTGACCACACTACACATAAAAGTCCATTAATGATTAGCTAACAATGCTAAGGGGTAGATAATAACTTCCATTGAGTTGATTGTGTCTTGGGATTAAACTCTACAGGTAACAACTCAGACAACCTTTGTAGAACCTAAAGCTTAGTTCTGGTATTGTACCCATTTTATAGATCAGGAAATCCAGGTACAGAGTCAAAAATAATTCAGAGCTAGTAAATGGCAGAGCCAGTATCTAAACCTAAGACAGTCTTTTTGAGTCCAGGGCCTTGGTCCCCTCTCATTTCTCAGGACTGGCATCTTCACAGAAGGTTGACGTGATGTGTGGGTGGTTAGAACACAAAGACGGCATATCTGACACTGTCCCTCAGTGTCACACCATCCTCTGTTGTTTAAATTCAGGGCCAGCACCCCAGGCAGGGGCTCTGAACTGGCTGGGCCGAGTTGCTGCTGCATTCAGCTAATGATCTCTCTGGGGTCTCGGCCTTTCACTTAATCCATGGTTCATCCCTCCCTCCTGAGGAGAAGGGCTGGCTTCCTCAAAGCCTGACAGCGTTTTTCCCCTGTGGTGAACTAGTCCTATAAATCATTTATAGCTTACTTTCAAGAAATGTTCCATTCTTCCAGTGTTGGGATTCAGTGTACTCTGGACAGCGGCAGAGTGCCCTTGCTCGGAGGGGTGTTAATTAGACCACTTGTTCTCCTTTCTCTGTCTCAGAGCATGCTAAGCCTCCCTTGCACCCAGTCTGAGCCATCACCATGGCTTTCCTTGGCATTCGTGGGCATTTTGACACTTCTGGAAGGCCTTCATTTTCACAGGAGAAGTTGGCTCTAGGTTACTTGGAAGAGTGAAGTTGGAACAGAACCACAGAGTGGCCCAGATTTAGTCTGCTGCACCAGAGTTCAAAGGAGTTTGGAACTATACAATATAAATAAGACTTTGTCACTCATTGTTTTCTTTCCTTCTTTTCCCAGTTTAGAAAAATATTGGTCCAGATACTAGAAATGTAGGCATTTTCTACACATTATTTATCCCATGAAAGAGTTATATAAGAGTGGTGTTACTGCTCCTACTTTATAGACGTGAGAAGGAAGCAGGGCCCTGTTAGTATCTAGTTAGGAGGCACCCACATGGCACTGTGACTAGGGTTGAGGGTTTTCTGATTTCAAGACCTACCTATTTCTCTGCGTGACTTGCTCATGTGACTTTGTCAAACCCCATTTAAATCTCTCATAGAACATATTTAGAGCCCAAAAGTTTTTTCTTTTTTTTAAAAAAACTTGTCACCTGGATCTTTCTGTAGGGAATGTGCTTTCTCTCCTCATTCCCTTTCCAGTTTTCCTCTGAATTTCCAAGATGAAGTAATGAAGTTTGGAGGCAAGGAGCCCTGGAATAAGGTTCCCTTAAGTTACTTGGCAAAAAATCCCACAAAAACAACAACAACAACAAAAACCCCAGAAGGGTAGACGTCATGAGAAACTCTACCGTTGTGTCTCCGAGTTCTGTTGGAAAGTTCCGTTCTTCCCATGAGAGGAATTAAGAAAGCGCAGGAAGATCTTGGCAGGATTCCGTGCTTCACCCTCTCCCACTGGCCGAGCTCAGTGTGGGTTACTTACTTTGCGCTCGCTTATCGCCTACCTTGCAGTTGCGCCTCTACTCTTCTGACGTGGCCCCTTGTTGGCCTTCATTCTTACTTGAGCCTAACTTTGAGATGAGAGGAAGGCCTACTTTTGAGGTCTGCAGTGCCTGGTGGGGCCCCCTTCTTTCCTCTGTGTGTTGTGCTTGCCTTTTGAGTCTGGTCTGTTCATTTTTCTGCAATAAGAGAGAATTTTAAGTATGAAACCAGCATTGCACATTTGGTCTGATCCCTGGTTCCTGTTGTACCTTTTTGGGAACCATAGTATATGAGAGATTCTGGATTGGAAGCTTTAGGAAAGTATTTAAATTTTTATATCCCAATTTAGTCTTTGAACTAACACATTTTTGGAGTACACATTTTTGAGTCTGAGATGGTTCAGATGGAATCAGACTTAAATAATAATAATTACGTGTCACACCAATATTGAGAGCTTTTTGCCCTAAGTATTGATCCTTTTTTTTTTTTTTTTTTTTCCAGAATTGAGTATTAAACTCAGGACCTCACGCTTAGCCAGGTAGGAATAGCACCACTGAGCCACATCCTCTGCCCCTTAAAGCAGTGCTTGTGTTGTCTCTTAAGCAGGAAGTAGTTTGTATTTTCTTCCTCTTTTGCCACCAACTGAATGGAAATTACTTAAAACCAGGCTTTCATTGTCCCAAAATTATGACTGAACAAAAACAAAGACATTCAAAAGAAATAAATTTTCTAGTGAGAGTGCCAAAGGCCTAGTGATGAGAAACCAGGTGGTAAGCCAAGTAAACCTGGGCTGGAATCCAGGCCCTTTCACTTCCTGGTTGTGTCACTCAAGTCAGGTTGTTGGACTCCTCAGAGTTGATTTTATTATCTTGTATAATGCCTATGCTTCAAGGTTGTTGCAAACATTAGAAATAACGCATTAATTCTCTGGGTCTGTGTCTCGCACATACTGGGAGCTCAGTAAGTAATAGTTCTTATTTTGTCTGTTACCTATGCACGAAACTTATAGGGCTTGTGCCTAGTAGCAGTCACTTTTGGTAAAGGAAATCTTTGGTGTTAGATAACCTGGGGCTTGTATTATACACCCAAGGGGATGGAAATAAAGGTGTTAAGCGACCATGTCAAAGCTCTGGAACGACTTAGTAGCAAAACTAAAATTAGGACCCTGTACCTAGTTTGTTCTCTTTCCCTGTCCTCATAACAGATTTGCCCCAGATGTTTCTGTCAGTATCTCTAGGGCAAGGTTTCCCAGAATTACCTGGGGAAGAAGGATAGTGGGGTTAGGGTTAGAGAAGTGCGTTCTTAGGCTCCATCCTAGACTGATGACTCCACTCTGTGGAGGTATAATCAGAGATGTGCATTTAAAAAAAACCCTAAGATGATTTTTAGATATCTTATGAATTAATATTTTTGAGTTTGATGTGAGTTACTTGAATTGATTATAAATTTAAACTTCTTTGCCTTTTTGCTGTAAGAAAGAGTTGATCTTCACCGAGTGGCTCCAGACAGATCATGCTCATGGCCCTCAGTCACAGGGATAGATCTGTCCTGATGATGTTAATAATGACTCTAATAGCAGTTACCATCTGTGGAAGGTCCACTGTGTGCCAGGTATGGTCTTGGCACTTTCAGGCACTTGAGGAATACCTGGGGCACAATAAGCACTTTATAAGTGTTAGCTGTAATAATCTCATTTTGTCATCATAATGATCCACTGAACGTTACTATCTTCTGTGTTACAGTTGTAGTAAACTGATATAGTCAGCTGTGCTATGGCAGAGGTGTCACTGGAGCTCAGTGCGCCTGACACTGAAGGCTGTGCGGGATAGAAGACAGTGTGTGCAAAGTGTTTTTCAACAAATACTAAATGTTAGAGTCCACATTAAAATAATACTTGTCTAGGTTTATTTGATTCCGTCTGTTGAAGACAGAGCCAAGAGAAGCTTCAGATCACTAAATAATCCCTACTGTTGGCTGATTCAGAACCAGAAAGACTTTCCTGGGGGTGAAGAAGCTGGCAAAAAATAACTTGTTTAAAAGGCAAATGTTCTGACCTTCAGTCTCTTTTTTTGCATGAAATGGACAGTGACAAAAGAGCCGAACTCAGCTTCTTCAAGATCAAACAGCCTAAGACTGAAAGTCTCTGAAGACTGTATGTACTGTACGGTCTTCTTCCATTTCTGTGGGCTATTTTATAACATCCCTTGACCCAAAGCTGAAGTTTTATATGTTGAGCCCATCACCTGCACGTGGGATTGAAGTTATTCTCTCTCCCAACCTCATGGAACATGGCTTTGAGGCCTGTAGAAGACAGATTCTTCCTCTTGATGTTCTGCGTATTGTACTAGCTACTGTGGCTAGGTGAAAAACTGCTCCAAACTTGAGAATTTTAAAACAGCAGTATGATTTTGCCCTAAACCAGAGCGTGGGCAGGATTTGTCAGGGGTAGGTCTTTCCTGATGCATTTGGCCTCAGCTGAGTTTGGTGGATGCCTGGAATCATTTGAAACCTCCTTTGCTCATGTCTGGCCTCTAGCTGGGTTAGAGGACTGAACTACTGGGGGCAGGAGGAGGAGGGCAAGAGTCTGTGGCCTTTCTGTTTCTCTTTGAAATGTGGCTTCATAGCACAAGGTGATCCAGGCTCCAAGTTGTACTCAAAGGAGTGATGTGATGGGCAGATGCCTTTGCTGTCTCTTACCATCCAGCCTCTGAGGTCACGTGGTATGACTTCCACTGTGTTCTTTGTTGTTGTGGCAGTTTCAGGGGTCTACCAGGTTCAGAGGAAGGGATTTAGAGTGCTCTGCTTGATGGAGAATACTTAATTTGCATTCACTGTAAAAATACCAGGGATTGGGGCTGGGGGTTTAGCTCAGTGGTTCTGGTGCCTGTCTTGAAAGCACAAGGACCTGGGTTCCATCCCTGGTAACCACATACAATACTGGGTGTGGAGACTCACGCCCAGCAGCAACCAGTACCACATACCACAGTGCCTGGCGTGGTGGTTCACGCCTGTAATCCCAGCACTTGGGAGGCAGAGGCAGGAGGATTGCTGTGATGTGAGTTTGAGGCTGAGCTCAGGGCCATCCTGAACTACAAAGCGAGACCCTGTCTCAAAAACAAAACAAAACAAACAAACAAACCCAACAAAAAACACCATGGAAAATATAGTCTGCTACATGTGTTGGCTGTACTCCTGCTAAATAGACTCATTCAGGTCCTGAATAGTTCATTGAGCCCCTTTATCCTCATAGTCAGTGAGATTTATGAATTTGCAGACTTTAAAAAGGCTAAACTTAAAAGTTTTGGGGTGGAACTTGCACTGTATTTACTCAGAGCCATGTAAATAAATGATGGGGAGTGGTGGCAAAGCCTTACATCATCAAGGAGGAATAATACATAGAATATTTTCTTTTCTTTTAGGAGGAAATAAAGCCTTAGTCTGCTCAGAAACGTAGGCAACTTTGCAAAGCACATAATTATTGTGAATTTTTTTGACAGTTGTTTCATGGGGTCTAAAATATCTTGGAGGTTTATGAATAAGACAAATAAGGAGCTAGTCTTATGAAATTTAGATCCATGTGGAAAAGAGACAATAAGAAAATAGGTAAGAAGGGGCCGGGGTTTTAACTCAGTGATTCCAGCACCTGTCTTGCAAGCACAAGGGCCCAGGTTCGATCCCCGGTAACCACATACAATACTGGGCGTGGAGACTCACCCCAGCAGCAACCAGTACCACATACCACACTGCCGGGCATGGTGGCTCACACCTGTAATCCCAGCACTCGGGAGGCAGAGGCAGGAGGATTGCTATGATGTGAGTTGGAAGCTGAGCTCAGGGCCAGCCTGAACCACAAAGCGAGACCTTGTCTCAAAAAACCTTAAAAAAAGAAAAAAGAAAAAAGGTAAGAATGACTACAAATTTCAGATAGTTGCAGAGTTCTTAGATAAATGGGAAAAGTTCAGTGCAGACAGTAGTTGCCATAGTGTCATTTAAGTGTCCTTGGCTGACAGAGTCACCCAAAGAGACATGTGAATTTCAGATATTCCTCTTCTGTTCTCCATGCATGAGCTACATGTACTCCACATGTAAGCTAATCTAGGAACTGTCAGTGAATAAGCGGGGTCTTGTTCACAAAACTGTAGAGTTGGCTTAGCCACTCCTTTGGTATCTTTTCTTAGTTGTTTTACTTTTCCTCTCCAAAGAAAGCTTCAATAATAGTAATGTAGGAAAATACAAAGAAGTCATACTTCTACACAGTAGATAGTAAACACATGGTATTTATGTTTTTTAATACAAAGCATGACAAATATAAGAAGAAATTTTATAGATCCAAACTGAATTTGTAGCAGGTTATTTTGGGGAAGTTAGTAGTATTAGGCTATGTCTCTTGTCTTTTAGGGCTACATATCAGGTTTTTCACATGATTTTCCTTGCATTATTTTATCTCATAATAAATACCAACTCCACAATAAGTATTAGTTGTGTTTGTTCCTTGTATCAGCCTCTGGGGTCTGAAGATAGGCTAGTCCCTACTTTCACATAGGCAGACAAAAAGAACAATGTGATGAAATAATTGTAAGCCTTAAATATAGCCAGGAAGCAAAGAAATTCTGGGTTGTAGGGAAGGACTGACTTTAGATGAGATATCAGAGATGGCCTCCTTGACCATTGATGCTAGATAATCACAATGCTAAGACAGTTACATAGGCTGCAAGATGTGTTAGGAAGATATATTAGGTCCAATCCAAGACCTCACTGACATAGAGCTGCCTCCATAACTAAGGAACAATTGGCTGATGTTGGGCAATACAGTAATTCCTGCAGTGTATTGAGTCTTTATATCCTTAGGCTTATACGAACTCTTTACCCTAGCTAGTATGATCCAGGGTGTCTATTTAATGACACTGAGTGGGGTTAATTCTACAAAACTTCTCAACCTTTGAGCCCCAGGTGTGGCGGAAACTAGATTTCTTGGCCCTGCTGAAAGCTTGTCCTGTGAGTGCTAGGGAGCAATAGGTTTCGGAAGCCTGACTTCATCTTGGCTCCTATTTTTATTGGATGGTGTTGCTAAGCAACAGATCCCTCAGCTGGAGCAAAGAAGATGGCCAAGTGAAGTGGGTGGAGGCGAATAGAGTAGTGCTTGAGTAGTGTTGAAGGATGACTTCTAGGAACAAAAATCCATAGAGTTGCATTTGCAGAGGGAGATCTGACGGCAGAATTTCCCACATCCATTTTGTGTGTCCCTCCCACTTCTCTTGTTATCTGTGTACTTGGGTTACGGGTCTAAGACTGGTAGTTTGGTAAGAGCCCTGAATACTAAAGTCTGATGGTAATTACAAAAGCAAGGTAGCCTGGTATTTGTGAGTGCATTTTCCCTTGAATTCATCTTGAAGGGGAAAGGGCCTTTAAATGAGAACATTTGGTTCATATTTTTTGATTTGTATGAATGGGTTGGTTCCAAAGTCATGACTTGCTTTTGGAAATCTAATGGAGAACACTTGTAGGGTGTTGTTTGCCCCCACCCCATGATATTTCCCTGTATTCTTATATGATCACATTTCCTTATTCAGTAGCTATTCCACTAACATTTTAAACACTTCTTACCTTATAAAAAGGCATCTTCTCTTAAAATTGTTCTTGAATAAAAGGGATGGTGGAGTGTTCTGGGTATGTCAGTTAATGGGACAGAGAGTTTTTGGTCATACCTGTCCTCCATTCCTTTCACCTGATAATACTAGCCTCATGTGGACTTCCAGTCACTTGTGTGTGCTTTTCAGTGTAGCTGGCCCTTGGGTCAGTGCAGTTTTTCTTGGGTTCTGCTCTCAGCACAAGAAATATTTTGGATTGAGATGGCCTAGCATAAGTTTTTACCTGTGTTCCTGGAAGGACTAGTAGAAAAGATGCCTGGGGTTTTATGGATGGAACTCAGTGGTGGTTGTACGAATGAACAGTAGAAAGCATGAGATTTACACATCTTTTTACCTCCCAGTCCTGTGACTTGGAGCAGGCTACCTGAACTTGCGGAGGCCAGTTTCCTATCTGTAGAACAGGCTTGAGAATTCCTTCCAGATTTCATTCTTCCTAAGACCATCTGGGATAATTAATATGTGTAAAAGATAGCAAATAGTATAACTGTTTGGTAAATAAATGGCAACTATTATTTTTAATAATTATTTTCCATGTGCACACTTCCTAGGTTATACTAAAGGTGTGTAATTCTAGCTGGGAAGAGTAGAACAAATTTAGAAGATTATCTCCTTTGAATAACTCTATCAATTAGATGGATTTCTTATAGGATAAAATGACTATAAGTCATTAATTTCCCCAAACCTTTTCTTCTGCAAGCCCTGGCCCCCAGAATCCTAACTGCTTCATCTTTTGGCTTCTCTAGCTCAGAGTAGACCTGTATTACCTTTGACATCATTTTATAGTTCTCTTCTGGGTTTCTTTCTGTGTCTGGAGAAGCTTGCCATGAGCATTCCTCATTCTCTGTAATCACCTTGGAGGTTTCCAAGACCTCTCAGCACCATAGATCTTGTTGGAGAGTTGGCCCAGGGACCCAGGCATGCACCCAAATCTTGCTGGCTGCTGCTGCTGGCATTGGCTTCCCAAGCATGCAGCTGGGGAAAAGAGTGATCGCTCCTGGGAGCCAAATTATGGCTCTCCTTAACATTTAAGGAGAGCTCAGGGAGAAAGAAGGTGGGCTTATTGCAGCTGTAAACACGGAGTTCATAGATAGAGGAAAGAGACTTTTGATCACTGGCTTGACTAAACTATAGTGATGATTATAGTAATGCCTTCCATTTATTGAGTGCTTAAAGTGTGACACAAACCCAACTACTTCATACGTTGTGCCTTGCTTAATCACAGTAACATCCTTAGAATATAGATTTAGTAAGTTCCCTATAGAATTAGTGACTTAGAATTCCCATTTTCCAGCAAGGAAGTTGAAGTTGATGGTAATGATACATATCCATATGGCCACTTCTTTTTTCCTGATGGTTAGAGAATTTCTCAGTGTCAGTTGTGTGATGATACATGGCAAGATGAGTGACAGTGGAAAGAATGTGGAACTGAGCCTGAGCTCTGGGCTCAGAATTTTGGGGGTTGAATCTCTGCCCTGCCATTACCAGGTGTATACACCTGCGCCTTTGTTTCCTCATTTGGGAATCCTGCTTTTTCCCACTGTTGTGGGAGCTAAGTGAGGTAAAGCACTCAGAAAGTGTTATCACACATGAACTAAGAATTAGAAGTTGTTACTAGTCTTTATTTCTCAGGTGTATTTATTTTCCTTGAAAGACTCAGTAATTTTAAAGCCCTCCCACTTCTCCTGGTGAAGGAGTGTCAAAGACTGTTGAAATGTGATACAAGTTGTGGACACTGTCCCAAGAAAATGCTTGCCAATTAATCTCTCTTGTCTGGTTTCTTTAGAAAGGGTGGTTTCTTTTATGTCTGATACACGTTGCCCCACAGGGAAGCCCACCACAAAGACTGGAGGGCACACGTGCGTTTGTCCTGCTGTTCATTCATTGGCAAGCAGCCTCCAATTCCTGGGCCTCAGAGCTGCTGCCCAGAACGAGCACCAGGAGCTGCAGCTCTCAAGGCAGGAAAACAGTTTTCCTTCTCCAGCTGGGCTATTTTAGGGATGAGAGTGGGGTGCGAGGGGAGTGAGCTGCAGAGACGGTTGGATTTTAAGAATGATCAATAACACTCCCAGGTACTTTGTATTTGTTCTTCCTGATCCTTGTAAGAACACTACCAGGTTCTACTCTATTCTTCCTCTTCCCTTTACAGACAGAGAAACAGACTCAGGAGTTAGGTGACAGTAGCAGGTGTCAAGGTGGGAGTCAGGTCAGGGCTCCCCCTTTTCCTAGCAATCTTCTTCCCATGCCATGCCTTTTCCCAAGGTGGCGTCAGGTTTTAAGGGTAAAGGCTAATTTCACACCCTTTATTGTTGATAAAGGAAATACTTTTCCTTGCATGGACAAACATCCGTAGCTACTGTTTTGTTATGTGTTTTGGTGAACTTTCTCAGTGCTGAACTGCAGACATGTGTATTTTTAGAAAGGGAAGAAGAATCTACTGGATTGTTCACGTACGGAGACATACTCATTTCTGAACAGTAAAATCAGCAAAAGCCACCCACTGTCAGCCTTTGCTGGTGCCCTAAAGCTGGTGGCCTTGTCTTCTGGCTGTTTGATGGCTTCAGGGGCAAAACTGACCTTCTGGTCCCTCTGTCCAATAGGCTGAGATCCAAGGCCCCACAGGGGTTTGCTTCTGCTTCCCTCCAAGTATGCACTGCTTTCCTCCAACCAGCACAGTTGCTGGTTGATCTACAACTGGTCAGATTGAACCCTTTGCTTTTTAAACATTTCTTCACTTGAATTTGCCTCCTCTGTGTCACCCCGCCCCATCTCACACTCATGCTTTCTTTCTCCCTCCCAGACCAACAGCATTTTGAGTTCTTGCTGTTTCTTGTGTACCACGCTGAGACTGGTCCCTATAGAATCCAGGGGCCTACTGCTGGATGTCATTTGCCTGCACACATGTATCGCTGCCTCATGCCAAGCACTTGTTGTGTGCCAGACACCGGGCACACACGTGACCCATTGAATCCTTTCAACAGCATTGTGAACTGGGCTCTGGCGTTGTTTATTGGGCCCTGCACCTGCCCAAGGCCACATGGCTGGAGCAGTGGCCACATTTAAGGGAAACTGAGGCACACATGCAGCAAGAAGTCACCATCATATAGAAGGGAAGGCAGGGTGCGCCAGCTTGGGGCCTGGCCTTTGCTCCCAGAAGGATATTTTTGGTGTACATAGGTGATCCTAAATTTCAGGTCCTTTTTGACCTCCCTTTCTTCCCTGGCAAAGAAGATTTGGGTGGGATTTCCCTTCCGTAGGAATTTGGTCTTACAAGGGCTGTGAAACTGGGCCACTGCTTGTGCTCAGCCCATGTCATCTCTGTCATCTTTATCTGTGACCACACTGCCTCTCTCTTGAATGGAAACTGCCTTTCAAAGACATTTGGGGGAAGAAAAGGAATACATTTTTGTGCTGTCTTATGAGGTGTTATATGTAGGCTATTGTGTACTCACTTGCAAGACTCTTTCTTGTCTGTCTTTGGTAGTTTAGCAGATGTTTTTCATTCTTTGATTTTATTTTCTTCATTCATAAATTATTGAGTCTGATGGTCACAGCACATATGTATGTGAATATGCCTTCCCTAAAGGAGATTACTGTGGGAACAGTAAGATACAGAACAATCAGGTACGCAGGACTTTACCTGTGGTGTCAGAACAGCCCCCAGGCAGGCAGCAGAGTAAAGAGGGGGGAGGCAGTGGAGAGCAAAGGTGAAGCCCTTCACCAGAAGCTCCGGTGACAGGTTGCCAGAGTGAGACTCAGCCTGACGCGTGTGTCTGTGGACCTTAGGGAAATCACTCTGACTTTCTGAGACTCTGGTTTATCATCTATGAAACAGTTGGCTTTTCTCTTTATTATTAAGTATTATTATCTGTTTGTTTTAAAGTTATGTAAATGAAGCCTTGGGGAGGCTGTGGCAGTCCAGGTTACCCAGCCAGCACAGCTAAGGATTGTGACGTGTTAGCTGCTTTGGTGACACAGAAGCAGTCCAAGGGAGGGACAGACACTGCTCTGTGTGTGTGGAGGGAGATGCCGCAGGCTGGCTGGCGTGGGATGAAGGAGAACTTCCTTGGGGAGATGACATTTGACTGAGAAGCCCAGAGGGACATCTGGAGGTAGACAAGTACGACAGTGCTAGTGTGAGAGCAAGGAGGGCCTAGTCAGTGATGAACAGCAGGGCTGTGTCAGCCCCGTGGGGCCGAGACAGGGATGGGCTGGTTCTGACCTGAGTAGTGGCTTCACACAGAGTCCTTAAGTCCAGTTGAATGGCAGTGGCTGCTTTAGTTGGTGAAGTGGGGGTGACTTCGGGACAAATAATCTTGAATTTCAGTTGGAGAATTGGGTTTCTGCTCACAGTGAGATCTGGGACTGTGTATGTCTACTGAAAAATGCCAACACTCATAGCTCGCTGGTATTCAGCTGTAAGTTGCTCTAGACCACGGCTCTAGGCATCAGTTTGGTTTCCTAGGACTGTGAATCAGATTCTCCTGAGCTCTTTGTTCAGCAGTGCTGATGCTAAATAGATTATGAGACTAGATGGTTGTCTCTCGCCCGAGGCTTATTTAAGTTGGAGCCACAGAACCTTGAACCAAGCAAAACCTTGTTTGAAGTAAAGATTGTATGTGGTCCTGTGGTTTTCTAGTCCTGTTTCTCTTCTTGTCTCCCTACTGGTTTATTTTTATTTTGTGTGGTCAGTCTCACCAGAGTTGGTTCTCAAGTGTTAGTTATCAGCCAACATTGGACACTCCTCCCTCCATCTAACATACGAGTCAGACAGGAATAGTCAACGTGGCTTTGTTGTGTAGAAGGATGAGGTGCTGCCAAGGTGAGCGGGATATAAAGAGCGTTGCCTGCAATGAGTCCTTAGTGAGACAAATCCCTGCTTTAGTTTTGAACATCTGTGCCTGAAATGTGACTCTTTGGTTTTTGTACACTGGGTCTGCCAGGGCAGGCAAAGAGAGTGGAAGCCCCTTAAAACAGAGACCCGCTTCTTCCCTGTGGTCATCCAGTGTGGCCTTTGTGAAGTGACTAGTGGGCAGCTGATTTCTGGGCAGGGCAGCAGCTTCCTTCCTTCCCACTTAGCTGCTTGGCCTTATAACAAGTGTCAGAGGCCAAATATGGGGCAGAGATCTCAGGAGCAGTTATTATTTCTCAGAGTTGATTTTAAACTGGAGATAATGATCCAGAATTTACTCAGACTCTTTGTCATGCTGTTTATTAGTTCCATGGTGATTCTATTCTCAACTCCAACTTGTTTTTTATGTCCCCCCAAAAAAATCAATATCTTCTCTGAGTCCCAAACAGCAGTTTAAAAAATGCAAAGGGAGCCTGGGTATATGTGGGATATGACTCATTAACAATGTGTACTTAGCTGGAGTGTGAGGTTCTAGGTTTATTTCCTAGTACACGTAAACACGTGTGTGCACATGCACACAGAGTACTCAGGGATGGGAATGAAGATCTGTGTGTTTGAAAAGTGAAAGATCATAATCATCGAGAGGACAGGATATTTTCATCTTAGCTCAAGCAATTTGAGTAAATTGTTCTGTGAGGCAGGAGTGGACTCTTGGCCATTACCTTTGGGTGAGACCAGTTCTCATTACAACAACAAAATAAACACAAAACCCAGGACTACAGAGCAGGTGAAGCAGTTATGGCCACACCTTCTGTCCCTTCCCAACCCATGTCTGTTTGCCTTCCACTTGTCTTCTAAAAAGGAACATGGTGCTTGATATGGTGTGTTTTCCTCCAAATGTTACCACCACATGAGTTTTGAGTATTCTGGACTGGACAGCTGGGGAGGAGAAGGCGCGGCCCTCAGGGTAGTCAGTGAGCATGGCAGTGGCCCAGCTACCTGGGCTCTCTTGTGCTCTCAGTGCTGGCCCCGTTTGCTATCCTCCTAGCTTCTCTGGACAACTACTCTATTACTTTTATGCCTCTGATCATCTCCCTCCCTCTCTCCTTCCCTTGGTGGCAAACTCTGTCTGCAAACATATGGAAGGACAAATTATCTTTAAAATCAGGGGAAAAGGCCCCAAACCCAACAAAGCTTCCCCTGAACTCCCAGGGATCTGCCACCCTGCACTGCTGCTTCGTGGTGGGCAGCCAGGCTGCTGAGAATATTTCCTACTCTCCACCTCTATTGCTTCAGGTTCTCCTCTTCGGGGCCCAAGGGACCATCTGGTTAATTAAATGGTGATTTTTCTTAACACCCAGGTCTTCCTTGAGACTCTCTGTCGCTGACTCTGTCGCTCTCCAGACTCGCTTCTGAACAGCCAGTACTTATTTACCTCCTTTGTTCTGTGGGTTTCTCAGAGCTGCCTCCCTTGTTTTCCCTCCCAAGCACAAAGGTCTATGTGTCTCTGTCACTAATCTCTCCAGTCCCTGGCTTCTGCCAGCATGCAGACAAATCCCCAGACTTGTGCCCTCTTGTTCCTGATGAGCGCAGCATCTCCGCTGTGCGTCCTGCTGGTGCTTCCTTCCTGACCTGTCTCCCTCTTCTGTCTTCGAGCCTGCTTCTCCCTCATGGTCATATTCCAGTTAAAGGTCTGGCTGTCTCAGTCTCTCAGCTCAACCTCTGAACTACCTGTGAGGATGTTTCCCTGTGTACTTTCCTGCCAAACCCCACTGATGTCTGTCTGTGTAACACCATGTCTCACCTGCCCTGCAGTTCAGACTCACCACTTCCAACCTGGGCCACATACGGCCACGGACCTCACATACGGCCGTGGACCTGGGTCTTCCCTTCACCCATGATGTGTGCCATGGCTCTGTTCTGCTCTCCCCCACCTTCTTTTCTTCCATCCGTCCTTCATCTTCCTTCTCCTCCTCCTCCTCTCTGTTGTTTTGATTGTTCGAGATAGGGCCTTTCTATGTAGTTCAATCTGGCCTCAAACTCATGGTGATCCTCCTACCTCATTCCCCTGAGTGTTGGGGTTACAGCCTTGCACTGCCACACCCAATTTTCTGTCTCTTTTAGCCATTTTCTCTTACTGCTTTGAGGCTTTTACAAAGCACAAATTTTGGATCTCCTTTCTTCTGGCCCTGTTGGACTGTGAGTGCAGTCCAATGTCTGGTGTCTGTGCTTTTGGCCCCTTCCTGTAGGACTTATTTTCCCCAGCTCTCATAGATCAGTTCCTCTGTGACCAGTTTAAATACCCCTTTCTTGGAGAAACTTTAGCCAAGCTCTGAGTGCAGACCACCTACCTTAAATCCCTGTTTGTATTTACTGCTTTTTCTCCCCTTGCAACCATCCTTTAAAATTTTTTTTTTAGGATTTTCGAAGCATGTTGTAGCAAAGTATACAAACTTGCATTTGAATACAAGTGTTTTACAAGTTAAGTAGATAACTGAGGAATAGTTTCTTAGTTTCTCTGAGCCCTGGTCTTTCTGTACAATAGAGATAATAATGCCTACTTCATCAGGGTGTTGGTGGATTAAAGGAGATGATACAGATCTCAAGGTCAGACGTACTTTAGACACTGAGTTGATGAATCTTCCCCCTGCCTTTGTCTTTTATTAGGCTGCTAACTTCTTAGGATTGCATGCTTTTCTTTTATTGTTTTTGTGTTTGTTTTTTTGGTGGTGGTAGAAATTGAACACATGGCCTTGTGAATAGTAGGCAAGTACTCTACCATTGAGCTACATTCTTTCCCCATTTTTTGCTTTTGTATTGTACAGGGCCTGTAACTGACAGGTAGCAAATAAAGAGTAGCTGTTAACTGAATGGATTGGAAAGGATTTTAAAGTGTCTGCATTAGAGCTAATGTTCGTACTGTACAAATGTCTGACATTAGCACGGTGGTTAAGCTGAATGCTTTGTTAGCCAGGGTCCCCCGAAAGGTTCCTGCATTAATTCTGAGACATGAATCATTGAAACTGTGGATTTTTCAGGGAGATTTAGCAATGAAATAATTTAATTGTTTTATACATGGGTGAATTTTATATTTTTGTTCACATAGAAAATGCCTATTTAACAGTAGCTAAGCTAAAATCAGGCATTAAGTTTTGACCAGATGTGAACTTCTTACTGTATAGGTTTGAGATTGTGGTTTTAGTTGGTAAGTTGTTTTTGGCTTCACAGTCTTGTATGAAATAACTGAGTTTTACCTCCAGAATCAGAAAGTGATGCTAGCTATTTATACATTACTGATGGTGCCAGTACTTCAGGCAATCGTGGAGAACGGGTTCTAACACTGTAGACCCTCCTGGTCCCCTCTGCTCTCTCATCTCCTGTGGGCTCCTCAGCTGTGCTAGTCCTCTGTGTGCCACGTCTCTCCAGCCACGTGGCCTGGTACTCTTCCTTCTCCTTCTGCCTGGATGCTCTTGGATCTTCCTTTTGCCAGGGTGACTTCATTTCTGCTTATTAACTCCTCAGTGTGTCATTCTGAAGTCCAGAAAGGTTGGGAGACTTGCCTGAGCCTGTAACAGGTTGTTTATAGAGTCACTGTATCTCCAGGGTATGCTCTTCACGGATGTGTGTCCTCTCTCCTACTTGATGATTCATTCTGGCCAGAAGATGAGAGTTAAGATGTACTCTAGCAACAAGTTATATTTGCTGGCTGTCTCCCTTGTTGAGCTTAATAAAGTAACCAGCATTTGTGCTAGAAGGTTCTATGGGTTTTTGTGTATGTGTGAAGAGGCAGGTATGCAATGCAATGTTAATGAGAAAAGAGTCCCTGAGGTAGGCAGTACGGTGTAGCCTCAGGTGGAAGGTTACCAGGTAGCAATCTTAAGCAGCCAGCCCTAGTGTAGGAGTGAGAGGTCTCAGGTGGCAGAGCCTCAGCTTTGAGGTGATGTAGGTTGTTCACATCTTACTCTGGGAACATGGTACTGGCTCTCGAAAGCATTGTCAGACGCCTCTGTACCAAGTGAAATGCTGGCCAGGGGCTTTATGGGAGGCATTCTTAGGAAAGTAAGTCCACATGGCAAGAGCTACATTCTTAAACTGTCCTGGTTTGCTCTCACAAAATTCAGAGTTTGATTTCTTCAAGGAGCCTATCTTGGAGAGATTTACTATATATTTTTTTCCCTAAATGACTAATTATAGCAGTCATGCTATTAATATGGACGCCTATGGCTTGTAACCACAGGGATTTTTACCCACATCTCACTTACATTCTCACACGTTCTGCATTTTGGCTGCTTGCTGCCTCTGGGCTGCCAGCAGTTAGACTGATTTTTACATGATTTGGTTCCATGTCCTGACAGGGATAATAAGAAGGTTCTTTGATCCAGGAGCGATCTGTCTCCCTCTGGACCTCTGTCCTCATTATTGCCATGATCTCACCCAGGAAGTTTGCTTCTTACTTATGTTTTAGGAGACTGACAAACAGAAAAGTTCACCGGCCTGAGCCTTGCGTGCCACACTGCCTGCAGCCAGGCTTCCCGGCAGTTTGAGCTGTTGCCTGTCTGTGTCCTGTGGAAGCACTGTGACATTGAACCTTCATTTGGTTCTGCTTGATGTGAGAGTCAAGTCTCATGTGGAGGAGCTGAGATCCTTATTGCATTGTTAAGCCTCAGAGTTCGGCTCAGTCTGATGGGGGAGAGTCAGAGAAGCTGCTAAGCAAAGAGCGGTGTCACTGCCAGATCTCACAGCTTGGCCCAAAGAGTCACTTAAAAAGTGGCCTCTGGATGAAAGTGGCCAGCTGATGGACAACTTACCCTTGTGATAGTGGAGCTGAGATTTTGAATTGTAGCTTCTTGAGTCAGACTCCAGGATTTTACATCTTGGTGTTGTCACTGGCAATTTTCCCATTTGTAAAATGGATTTAAACATACCTTTAGGGAATTTAGGGACTAGTAAATCATATTTATAAAGCACTTAGGGGTTGGGCATGGTGTACACTTTCAATAAATTCTTATCTGTCACATCGTTGAAAGTCCTCCGGAGTACCCTTCACTCTATGTTCTGAGCACGCCACATGTCTTCAGGATGTAGACGGCGGTTATTTTTTCTGCTGGGTCCACGTTTGTAGGAAGCTACAATCCCAGAGAGCTGGGCTGTGCATATTAGTTGTTTATAGCACAGTGGAGGATACAAATGAGCAGTACCTGGCCTCTAGCACTAGCAGTAGGTGTTTTGTAAGTTTTTGTTGAGCAGATGAAGGGCAGGGTAGGCAGACTGAGAACACTGTAGAGTAGTGTATTGTAGAGTTGTGTGTTCAGTGTAGCTAGGTTATTTTTATTAGTTTATGACCTCCTAAATCTTTATCACCCAGATCATGAGGATGGGTGGCAAGATATTAGGCAGATTATATTTTAAAAGCTCGATTTTCACATACAGTCTTTACTTAAATGTACAGAGTGACCAATTCTGACATCTTATGCATCTTGGAAGGTACCGCCACAATATTAGGGCCAGTCTCTACAGTGTTTTGCTTCTCTTTTGATGATAATTCACGTCCGACTTGGTCTTGGGTGTGGATGACAGCTCCTCAGGGAAATAGTGGGAGTCTGTTTTGCTCCTCTCCGCATTATCCTGCTCTGGCCTTCACTGGCATCTTTACATTCCTGCTGTTAAATTTCTCAGTATTTATCTTACCATGTGAATTGTTGAGTATCCGTCTCTATCAGTTTCAGATTTGGGGAGCACGACACCAGCTATGTCAGGTTTTTGCTTTTGTTTTTCTTTGATGATATCTAGGCCTTTGCCCTGAGCAACATTCTCAGCTCTTTTTTATTTTTTATTTTTCAGACAAGCTCCCACTAAGTTGCCCAAGCTGGGCTTGAACTTGTAGCCTTCGTGCCTCAGCCTCCCATAGCACTGGAGTGAGAGTCTTGTACCACCACACTTAGCTGTCAATTTTGTAGTATATCACTTATGCCTTCCATAGATGGACTTAGTGAGGTCAGAGGATGAATGAATGAACCTATTGCCAGAGTGAGTATATGGTACTGTGGAACTTGAAGTGGAAATGAATGAAATTGAGTTGTCTTAGAGATTATACATTATTCTCACTTTCAGCAGAAGGAAATCAAAGAGAAGAAAGGTGCTATGGCTTGAATGTGTCCCTCCAAATTTTGTGTGTGGAATTTAATCCTTAGATTCATATATTTTTCATGTGGAGGTGGGTCCTTGGGAGGTAATTAGGGTTTGATCAGGACGTGGGTCTGAGGCTGCTTTGATGGCATTTTTGGCTTTATAAGAAGAGGAAGAGACCCGGTGTGCATATTTGCTTTGTCTTGGCCATGTGCTGGCCTAGACTATGTTAGGAGGCTACAGGGACTCCCTCACAGAATGCTGGCATTGCGCTGTGACACTTCCCAGCCTCTGGAATTGTGAACTGGACAAACTTCTACTCTTTCTGAGTTGTTCAGTCTGTGATAGTCAGCGAAAGCAAACAAAACAGGCTCAGATCAAAGGCTTCCTAGGCTCTGAATTCCTTCGTTACTGATGTGAGATCAAGTCGACCCTGGAAATATGGGGACTGTACTGTGACACAAGCCAGACCCAGAGATGAGGCCCGGGGGGGACCTCCCCTGTCATTGTGAGACCCAGCTGTTTTGTGGAAGGTTAAATGTTTATGTTGGGGCCTTGTTTTTTGTTTTGTTTCATTTTATTGCAAACTATTTCTCTATTCAGCTGCCATGGAAGGGGACTTCAACTGGATGTGCTATGAGAAGGACCCCAGATCCTTTTATCTCCAGACCGTGGTTCTCTTCCTCCCCCATCATATATGACAATGAAATCTCCGGAGTCAGCTCTTGTTTTTTCAGAGAAAAGTCTCTCTTAAGGGAGTAGATAAAGCACAGCTCACAAAAATAATAATTAAAGATGACACAACCTCACAGTGGTGTGTGGTGCGCATTTTGGCAAGAGTGAAGTCAACATTTTTGGAACAGCAAATGCACTCTGTGGTGAAGGACTGGCAAAACAGGCTTTTAAAAGCCCTACTACAGAAGGAAGGGGAGGGGTAGCAAACAAGATAGAGCACATTTGTGTTGGTAAAGCTGTTTTCCTACCTAATGGTTACACAGTGGTGGCCTGCCAGATACCTTTAGAGTTACTGTTTTCTTTCAGGTGCTAGGACACAGCCAGTTCTTCCAGGAGGAAATGAGGTGGAGGTTCCAGAGCTTCCACTTACAAGGTCTGGCATCTTTTTTTCCTGCAGTACTGAGGAGCTATCCTAGGAGTCCCTTGCCACTGAGCTGTGTCCCCAGCCCTTTTTTATTTTGAGACAGGGTCTCTCTAAGTCACCCAGGAGAACCTGAACTTATGATCCTCCTGTCTCAGCCTCGCTCAGTGCTGAGATTACAAGCAGCTGGCCCTAGACCTGGCTTCTTCTGCACCTTTGAATTGTGGTTTGTGGACCTTTTGTCTCCAGTGCTTTGTTACCTACATATCCATCCAGCTTCCATTTGCCGTCGATCATCAACTGCATGTTAGATGCCAGGCACGATTCTTTGCTTTTCACCCATTTGTCCAGCTGTTCACCCCCTGGGCTGTTTACCTTTCATCCATCCACATGACTGATGGCCTGCTGTGTGCAAGGCTCTACCCAGGCCAGCGATGGCGGGTGGATCTGTTAGAGTTTCCGGTGATACAACAGCCGACTGTGTGCGACACACACTGTAAGTTTGCCACCACTGGTCTAGGCCCTGGGAATCCTGAGTGGGACACAGCAGGGTAGAGACAGGCTCATGAATAAGATTATTGTTTTCAGCCTCAACATGAGATTATTAATGACTCACATACTTCCTGCACCCTCATTTATAATGCCATGAAGATACTGGCTTCATTTGCTTCTTGTTGCCTTTGTCTCTGTGGTGATTTATTTATACTAGAGCAGGCACATAGGTGCATTTTTTGAATGAATAACACAAAGAACGAGCAAGCTGTGTTGCATGGTATACTTTAGCAGCCATGCAGTCATAGCTTGTGAGAAATTAGTCTCGCAGAAGATAGATGCACTCCTGGGCAACTCAGGTCGAAGGAGGGATGTCCGTGGGGGCTGTTCAGGTGCTCACTCCTCTCCTCCCACAGACTGTGGGGAGTGAGCACTGGCCATGCGTGTGACTGGCCTGTCTCAGCCTTCTTGGAGCTTCTCGGCCATTATTGAAGAAGGGTGGAAAGTGCTGGGAGAGAAAAGTTGGGGGGCTGGTGGAAGGGTAGCAGGGCTGTGTGTGAAGAGTGTCCTGGGAGAAACCAGGGCTAAGTCGTGCTGGCTAAGGTGGAAGAGGCTTTTGGAGGTGAGAGGATGTGTGAGGGAGCTGACAGGAAGGAGCAAGGTATGGCTTCTGTGTGGGGAGTGCTTGGAAGCCGGTCCAGAGGAGACTGGGTGCAGTGTGCCCCCGGTGAGAAGAGCCCAGTGCCCTCTTTTGTTGCAGAATCCCTAGGTTTTGGTAACTATAAGGTGACTGTAAGGCCCAGGCTTTCTAAGAACAGCAATACCATCAGTCAGCACGGATTTATTTTCTTAAACACCTGGGGGCTGGATATCTGAAGATACCCAAGGAAGAGTCCCTCCCTTCCTCTTCCTGGCTCTTGCTGGCTCCTGGCAGTCCTTGGAGTTCTTCGGCTTATAGCTGCATCCCTACCGTTTCTGCACAGCCATCTCCACACAGCCTTCTCTTCTTACAAGGACAGCAGTCACTGAAATTAGGGTCTGCCCTCTTCCAGTTTGACCTCATTTTAACTCATTGTTTTGGCAAAGACCCTTTCAAATGAGGTCACCTGGCAGATTTGAGTAGACGTGGATTTGTGACACTATTTAACGCAGTGGATGGAGTGTAGAAGATGCTGGAGCTTACCGGGAGGCCACCTATAGGTCTCCTCAGAGTTTCTAGTTGAAAGGGATAGTCAGGCTGGTAAGAGGCCGGAGCAGCCCAGCAACAGGTGATAGTTGTTTTCAAATATAGGATTCTTCTCAGCTACTCCTCAAACGTTACAAGATGGTGGAGGTGGCTTGGCTTAATGCAGGTGTGGCAGGTCCTGTTCCCTCTGTCCTTCCTGTGGTGAAGGGGACGTGTCAGGGTTTCTTCCTATTCTAGAAACACCTTGAGATAGGAGGAAGTGTCCACAGGGTAAAAGGGCCCAAATAATTTATGACCGAGTGAACAATGGCCTCGGGTTTTTCCATGGACCTTCTCTCCTCTGGGAACAGTTTCCTGTTGCTTTCTTGGAGGCATGTTGCCAGGGACTTTCCGGGTCTACAGGACATCGCTTTTCTTTCTTGTTTCCCTATTTTCTCAGGTTCGGTGTTGTTAGCTCTTTCCAGTTGCCTGGTATTTTCACCTTGCGTGCAATGAATGCCTTCCTGGAACAGTGGTTCTTGAGCTCACTGTGTGTTGAAGTTGTTTACAGTACTTCTTCAAAGGCAGAGTTTAGATTTGAGTCCTGGAGTTTCTCATTTAGTGTCTGTGAGATGATCTGATTCAGGTGAACCTGAAAAGCCGAATCAAGGAAGACTTCCTGGAAGGGTATTTTTGTGTGTGTATCTGATGTGTGATATGTGTATTAGAAAGTATGGATTCAGCGTTTACCTGATACTAATTGTCACTACATCATACTAATGTCGAAAATTCTGGCCTGGGTGTTCTGTCTAGATCCTCACATACAAACTCTTCTTTCACTTTCCTTTAGGCAGAGCGGTTTGAAAATAGCTTCAGTGATCCCCTGAACACATCATAGGCATCTGGTTGGATGAGGGAGGAAGTGAGTGGGGAATGTATGTTTTCTCTTTTTCTTTTTTTTGCTTCAAGATGAAGCCTCAGAAATGGTGCGCTGATTGTTTTGTATGTGTCATAAAGGGGTGAAAAAGTATGATGATTGTTTTGTCTTTATTTCTGTGACCCAGGTTTTTCCTTCTGTCAGCAGAGAATTGCCCAGTGTAATCATTCTTTTGACAGAAATCCGCTCCTCATAGTTCCCCACTACATAGTTCAGGCTGACCTTGAGCTCACTTGAGCCTAGGCTGGCCTCAACTTATAACAGTCCTCTTGCCTTAGCTTCCCTAGTGCTGTGATTGCAGGTGTTGCCGTCACATCTGGCTCTTCTCACAAAATGCCTACAATAGTCTCACTCTTATTCCTGAGGATGTATGTTAAAAACAGTGGGGGCTTATGGCATGCTGGGATCGTGATAACTGTCCCTTCATGAACAGAATAGTCATGGCTACTACATGACAGGAGTTCATAATGTCACCAGGAAAGGACAATTAAAAAATCATCCAAGTCAAAGAAAGTGACCGCTTGTGCAAAGGAAGGATGGGAAGGGGCTCCTAGAGAGCTTGGGAAGCCTGGCCTTGGGGGTGGCTGTGGGATGAGAGGAAGCAGCTTCCTTGAGGAGTGACTTTTGAAGCAGATTGGTCGGAAAGAAGAGCAGTGATTTGCGGGATGAGAGGAGAGCTGCGGGCAGAGAAGACAGACAGCACAGGCTTTGCGCCTGGGGGCCTCCTGGCACCTTGAAGATCTGTAAGGCAGTGGGGGAGACAGGGATGGTGAGAGGGCTTGTAGACTTTGGTCAGTTTCTCTTGAGGGGAAAGGGAAGCGTTACAGTGGGAGAGTGTGGAAGGGAAATGAAATAACCAGATCTGCCCTTTGAGTAGCTGTTCTTGGCAGCTGAGGGACACATGGCAGTGGGAGCGGAAAGGAGCCAGTGACAAGTTCTGGCCAGAAATGATGTTGGCACAGAGGATGCAGGCTCTTCCTCAGGGTACCAGCTAGAGGAGGGTGAGCTGAGGCAGGAGAGCAATTCCCAGGAGTTCTGTGCTGAGGGCCAGTGGCTATTCATGTGGAATTTCTTATTTAGAAGATAAACATGAATGCTGTTAGAAGATACTAACATATAAAGCTCCTTTCTTTCCTGCTTTATCTACTCTGGATGGGCTTTTAAATTTGCTATTTAGTGTTGTTCTAGAAAAGAAAACTTAAAAATGTAACTCAGTAGTATGATTTTTCTGTTTGCTTTTCTGTTGTACAGTGCTAATTTTGCACATTAGTGTAAGGTCATCTGACTTATATACAGAATCACTAAACATACAGTCATACCTCACCTCACATGCACTTATTTTCTATTTCCAAGAAGAGTGGAAATGTCACCTTCAGTTCGCCAAGAAGTAGGGACTGAAAGGAAAAGAACTATGGGTTGACCCACTTTTGCTGTCCTTTGTCACTGTGGTCGGTATCATGGCTTGGTTTATCTGAGGAAATCCTGTAGCTTGAGTAAGAAAGGCAGCCAGGGTCCCGGGCTGCTCGGGTTTCTTCAGATGCTGATGTCCTCTTGGGCCTGCCGAGTTCTGGTTGTAACAGACGCCGTGGCCTCTCAGGGCTGTCTTTGCTTCTTGTACACAGTTGGAGCCACAGCAGGCTTGCCTTGCACTTATTTTGAGGCTTCTTGAGTCTCACATGTCATGAGTCCCCCAGAAATTGGAGGAGCTCTGGCACATTTTCATGGCACTGAGTGCATCTGGGCACTGTGGCGCCCCTGCTGCACACCTTTCTCCATGCGCATGCTCGTCTGTCCACTGACTTCATTTCTAAAATCCAGGTTCAAAGATAAGATCACTAAAAATTTGAAGACAGCAGAACACTCAGCCGAGCAGACCATGCAAGTGTGGGCCCTGCGTAACTGTGCAGGTTGCCTGCCCGCCCAGGAAGCTGTCCTGCCTGTACCTCTGGGCTCTCAATTTTCAGCCGCTTGTTTGAGAGATGAGCCTGTGTCCAGGGTTCACTGGAGGCTTGTTTGTGAGAGATGAACAGGGCCTATATAGGCAGCCTCAGCTGAGTGTGTGTTCAGAGCGTTTAAGTCCCTGGGCTCTGAGACAACTGTCTCTGCGAAGCCTGATTTCCCCACAGGTTTCTGGGCAGCCAGGGCCAGGGCCAGACACTAGTTCCAGATGCCAAGATCTGGATCTCTGCCGATAGGGGGAGAACAACCAGAGTTGTTTCTCTGCTCAGCTGTGTGGGCTTTGGGGTGAGATGTGATTGATTGAAAAAAATTTTTTTGAGAAAGACTTTAGGTTCAAAATTTATAATTTTTAAATTGAATTATGAGGTTCCTTTCTTTGACCCCTATTATCACTAGATTTCTTCTACCATGCATGTGAACTGCCTGCTTTGGTTATGCTTGTAAACTTATTGTCAGGAATTAGAATTCCAACTTACCCTGTGGGGCTCCACCTTTGAGATCTACAGTGATTCTGTTGTTGGTGCTTGATACAAGTTAAAGGAGAGAGGTTTACTTTGGCTCACAATTCATAGAGGTCTTAGTCCACGGTCAGCTGCTCCAAGGTAGGGTGGCATGGCAGAGAACAGATTATGGCAGGTCAGGCAGGAAGCAGCTATCACGCAAGGGAGGAGGAGGAGGACGAGAAGGAAGAGGTATCTCTCCTGCTCTGTCTCTCCATCTCATTCTCTATATCTGTCTCTTTCTCCAGGTAAAATGCCTACAGTAACACACCTCTTCCTACTGTTCACCTCCCAACATCACACCCACTATAAACCCAGCAAGGAACTAATCCAGTATCACCCAGTGTCACACACCCTGTGATCCAGTCACTTCCCAAAAGCTCCACCTACAAGTGTGTGAGGCTTTAGGGAGATATTTACTTATTTAGTTTTTTTTTTTTTTTTTTTTTTTTTTTTTTTTTTTTTTTTTTTTTTTTTTTTTAAGGTTTTTTTTGAGACAGGGTCTCACTTTTGTGGTTCAGGCCGGCCCTGAGCTCAGCCTCAAACTCACATCATAGCAATCCTCCTGCCTCTGCCTCCCGAGTGCTGGGATTACAGGCGGGAGCCACCTCACCCGGCACTGTGGTATGTGGTACTGGTTGCTGCTGGGCATGAGTCTCCACACCCAGTATACGTATGTGGTTACCGGGGAATCGAACCCGGGTCCGTGCGCTTGCAAGACAGGCGCCGGAACCACTGAGCTAACTCCCCGGCCCCATTATTTAGTTTTTTTTGAGACAGGGACTCTTGTAATAGTTCAGGCTGGCTCTGAACCTACTATGTAGCACAGACTAGCCTTGAACTTGAGGCAATCCTCCTGCCTCTGCCCCTTGAGTGCTAGGATTACAGGCGTGAGCCACCATGCCCAGCAGTGTGGTATGTGGTACCGGGGATCAAACCCAGGAGCTTGCACTTGCCAGGCAGACACAGGGATCATTGAGGTAAATATTTAGACACAGGCTGGGACAGTTCAGGTGACAGGGATTCTCAGGAGGCATACCAACTGCCGGGCAGTTAGGGCTCCCTAAGCGGGACTATTGCAGCTGGGGCCATGCTTTGAGAAACACTGATTTTCAGCTTATGGCATTCTGTGGCGTTCTGGAGAAGGGCTGCTTTGAGAACTAGCTGGAGCATAATTTCTTACTTGGGCCTGGGAGGAGCTGGTGTTGGGTAAGGAGTAGGGAGGCCAGAACCTGGGGATTTCTTTGGAGCTTCTGAGGAGGGTAAGTGTTTGCTCACCTGGACCTCCTGCATGGTCCTGGATTACCGCTTCCCCCGAGGTGCAGCAGGGACATGGTTCATTAAACTGAGAATGAAAGAAAGTGAGGCTCACTCTGAGAATGGTATTAGGTGTGGCTCTCTTTGGAATTGTGAGGTACTTTTTTCCCACTCCAGGAAATGTTCATATAACTGGGGGGAGACAGACAGATTTTCTTTTTTTTAATTGAATTCTCATGCTGAGAGCTCCTGCCTTGCTTTCTGTAGTGCTGGTACCAATATCATGGGTATATTTGGCTTGTTGAAGGCCTCAGTTAACTCCTTATGCTGCGTTTTTCCTTGAGTACCTTTAAGTTCATTTTAGCCATTGGTAAGACCACTGGAAGTGCTTCTGATGTTGTATGTATTTCCATCCAGTCTTGCTGTCTGTGACTTTCTGAGTCAGTAATGGCAGAATGCCATCAAACTGATTCTTTGAGCTTCATTATTATTGATCAGTTTTTTCCTCTTTGTTCGCTAGAAAAGGCTTGAGGTGACAGAGTGACTGCCTTGGTGTCTCTCTCTATTCCTGCTCTTCAAGTGATGTTCTTGCTTGCCTGGGTGTGTCAAGGACAAAGATGATTTCAGTGCCACCAGAAGAGATATGTCTGAGGGATGGAAAGTGCACTGTGCAACTTACAGACACAAGGCGGTCATTCACAAGGTGATTTTGATGTACAGACCTTGGAGCAGAAAAACTTTTGTCCCATGATGACCTGTAGAGAAATTAGTGTGGTTGGAAGTCTATTATGAAGTCAAGTGACTGTTTTGCAGTTGTCCTTTTTTGGCTTTAAAAACTTATAAGTATTTTGGTAAACCTCTCTGAAGACTTTTTGAGGTAGTGATATTTGTTTTCCTTTTATGCTATCCATAATGGAAGGCATAGAATAATGGCAATTGCTTGATAACTTCTTAGTAGAAGTGTTGGCACTCAGATATGTAACCATTACACAAGTTCCGAATTCACATGTGGCTTCTTGGGCCCGTCTCTGCCAGGACAGGCGGAGCAGTGTTGCTCTTGTTCTCATCTCTGGAATTTTTTGGCTCTTTGTCTGTCTTCACTTTATTGGCAAGGGCCTTCTTTTATTTCTAAATGTCTTCCAAGAAAGTCTGGCTTTGCTGTAAGTTTATGACCATAAATTGTCAGATGGTACACGTCACCCTCTTAATCTAATTGAGCCAGCACATCATTGTGAAGACACCATTTTATTTGAGGGGTATTAGTTGCTATGGTTATTTGCCGAGACCAACAGAGTCTGTGTTTTCTCAATTGGGTTTTTGGAAACTACTCTGAGAGTGACATTGAGGTGTGCCTCGTTATAGGAATGTCCTCTTATCATTTAAAAAAATGAGAGGGATAGAGGAGATACTTTGGGTAAAATCTCAGCAATAATTCAGCCCCTGGTTTTCCAGGGTGCTCTCTCTGGCTGAGTACGTCAAGCAGCTTTCCTTGGTTCACATGTGTGCTGACTGCAAGATGCAGTCCATGACTTGTTCTTATTCTAGGTTCCTTTCTGTCTGTAGCAGTTTCAGTTCTCTTCGGTTCATCAATTCACTGAGTATCTATTGAGGGCTGATGTATTCCAAGTGCTGTGTTGGGAGGACAACAGTTGTGGCCCTTGCTGTCAGGATCTTGTTTGGGCGTCCGGACCCCCATCATGTGGTGCCTGGCTCAGCCTTGCTGGAACCAGGTGGGGCCTTGGCTAGATGTGCAGACTCCAGGCCCCAGGCCTGCTGGAGAGAGCACACATTCTGACAAGGTGTTGTGATGACTGAGGTTCTTGAAGCGTGAGAAGCCCTGGTCTAGTGGAGGGGCGTTCTAGAAATAGCAGTGGGCCAAGTCCTGCTCCTTTGCTTGGCGTTGCGCACCACGGTATTGTTTGGTGCCGAGGGAGGGGAGCCTTCACTTTTCCCAGCACCTGACCCTGGCTCTGACTGTTCTTTCCAATGCCTGTCTGACTTCATCCCATGGACACCACCCTGTCAGGCAGCCCAAACCCCCAGGGCTGTGAGCCTCTTCATGCCAGTCAACTTGGACGTTACCTGGACAGGTTCTGTGTTCTCTTCGTCTCCTCTGGGACTGGCCTGCCTTCTGGGCTATTGACAAAAGAAATTTGACAGAAATGCATTTTTCTCAGTGCATTTAAGGCTCTACTTGAGTTTCATTAACTTCTTGAGAAATTCACATATATTTTTTGAGTTCTATTGAAAAATCTATGTAGATATGTGTGCATGTGTGTATGTATGTGTGTTTCCAAGGTTCAAACTCAGAGCCTCAGCATAGGCTAGACACATGTTCAGTCCGAGGTACACCTTCAGTCCCCAAATAGTGCTACTTACACTTGGGCTTTGCCCTGCCTCTCACTGCTGGGGCTGGAGAAAGTCCTACATTGGTACCTGCCCTTGGGTTTTCTAAACACCCGAGAAAAGGTCAAAGAGCTCAAATGTGTTTTTAGCGGTTGCTAGAATAAAGTTTCAGCTTTTGATTAATTTATTGACTCAACAAGGCAAAAATTGCTCAGTTCTTATGCTAATTAGACTCTCCTTTGGTTGCTTTTCTTCTTAACCTCCCAGTATATAGCCTTTCCTCTGGCAAGGAAGGCAGGCCTGTGTCTGAGGGCTGCCCTGGGCCTATTTCTTACATTTTCAATTCCATAACAACTCTGTGAAACCCATATGATCTTCCCAGTTACATCGATGCTGGAAAGGTTGAATAATTTGGCCTAAGTCACACAGCTAGGGAGTCAGAGACCTGGAATGTGATTATAAGTCTGTGGGACCCAAGCAAGTCGTAGTGTTACATTGCCCTGGACCTGCAGATCGTGTGTGTGTGTGTGTGTGTGTGTGTGTGTGTGTGTGTGTGTGTGTGAGAGAGAGAGAGAGAGAGAGAGAGAGAGAAGGAGGGAGATTGTGCGGCCTGGAAATACCCTCTCTATTTTGCATTCTCTTTAATTAGTCCTTCATAAAATGACTTTCTTTGTTTTAACTAAGCAAACAACATGGTTTTCCTTGAGGGACTTTTTCCTGCGCTGACCTACTGCCTTCTCGCGTCTTTGGGCAGCGTGTGAATGCAGCTCTGCTCAGTGCAGCACCTCCGTGCCCTGTATCCTCAGTCTCCTTGGTGACCAGGCTGAGCAGTTCGGGTTGGGGTTGGGCATCCTTACATTCCTGCTGGCTTGAGCCTCTGTGGGATGTGCGTGACAATCCTGTTGGGCGGCATAGGACAGTCCCACTGAGTGGCACAAGCTACCCAGTTGGACAGTCACGCCTATGTGGACCAGTCATGGGCGTGTTAAGAGCCCGAGTTTTCCCCATAGATCTGACACTGATTAAGTCATTTGATGCAGTGGTCAGGAATTTGTGTTAATTAGCACCTTCCGTGGGACGTGCACTGTCCACAGAAACATTCTGCAGCAGGAGGCTGTAGTACTTGCTTAGCATTCGTGTGGCCCATGGATCAGTTCTTAGTACTGGGAAAAAATAAATCCTGTTCTTAATTTCTCTATGAGAGATCCCGTACTGTCACTGGATCTCTCTAAAACTCAATATTCTTTGAGGATGTGTTAATCTATATAGTACATGAAATGTGTGTAAAGTCTATGATTAAATGCAAATATGATTACACCTATATAAATATAAGACATACAAGTATAAAAGGAATAACAATACTTTGGAAGTCCAAGTTTACTTGTAGGTGATTCTGAATGTCTGACAACGACACTGCTGATCACTCGCGATAGTACTTGGAGTTTCCAGGCCGAGAGTAAAGCTCTTGAACCCGCAGAGTGTTCCTCAGTCTCTGGCTGACTGGTGGTCTGGGACCTCCAGTCCAGGTTGAGAGCTGCCCTCTGTTGCCTAGTTGTCATGCATCGAGGAAGCTCCTAGGTGGTAGGTGCTTGAACTGGCAAGGATGCCTGATGAACAAGTTAAAGGAGGGATTTAAAAAGGAAGTTCCAGGGCAGCTCCTTAGTAAGAGGCTGAATCTGTGTTTAAATTGATCTCACCCTTCGTCTGTTTAGCATTCTCCTTCCAGCTTCCTTTAGAGCTGGAGTCTAGGTACCTTAGTCTGACATCCAGGTCCATCCCTGCTCCATTTTAAATTTCCCAGTCGCCTCCACTGTCGTCCCGCACAGCTTCCTGCTGTTTCTGGGTGGTCCTCCACTTTCGCTTCTCTTAGTTCCTCGGGCCACTCCCTCCTTTCCCCTCTGTGAAGTCTCCAATGGCCTCAGCTGGAAAAATAACCCACTTGCGCTTCTACAACTTTTTTTCTACTTGTTCATTCCATTAGCACATTCTACTTTATGTATTGTATATACAGATTAGGCCCTTCTAAAATTGAAATCTCATCGAGAATATGCATATATATAGGCATATTCTTTTCATCTATATATTCTTGCAGTTTCTTTGAATACACTAATGCCAAGTTCTCCAACTGAGAAAATTAGGCAGTATGGCATAATAAAGAGTTGTGGAGGCAAGGGGACCAGATTTCTTATGTGACTGTTCATTAGCTGTGTGTCTTTGGGGAGGTTATTTAACCTTTCTCTGCCACAGGTTTTCCCATCTGCAAAATGGAAACAATGCTGGCTCTACAGGATGGCTAAGAGGATAGAATGATTTAAGAAATTTAGTAGATATATGTCACAGAGTAGAGTAATATTAACATATTAATGTTAATGCATACTCATAGCTATCTTGGTGGATATTAAGGTAAGTTTAAGACTCTATTTTTCTTGAAGGTATTTCTGTGTAATAGAATTAAAAGCCTCATTTGGAGAGGGTGGTACTCTCCTTTGTTCTACTTGATTTCATTTTAAAAATCAACTCTGAAAATTTCATTAGCTTTAGGGCTCTGGTTGGAAAAAACAAATTCTCCAGAGTGATGTAGGCTACAGCCACATTTAGATAATAGAGTTTTAGGGAAGTGGCTCCAGGAAAACCAGGCAGATGTATAATCACTGTGGATGGTTGGTAGGCACAGCCCCTGCCTTGGCGAGCGGAGAGCTTTGCCAGGGCTGCCCCCAGCTGGATTAAAGAGGATCAGCCGTGCTGTCTGGCCTCTTCCTAGGACCTCTTCCCCTCCAACTCTCACGCTTGAATATTTTAGATAATGATGGCCCCTCTGGAGGTGTTAGAAGAGTTCTTCCCACAGTGAGGCGGAGCTCTCCTTGAGCTCTGTGAGTCTCCTGGCAGCATTTTCTTTCTTCTTCATTGGAAGGAGAGAGTTTCCCACCACCTTCTGCCATTAAGGCTGCCAGACACTTTCTCCTTGAGAAACTCACCTTCTCTAGTATGGGTGATTGCCACCTAGTGGTCACAGGTAAGACCACATGTCACAGAAACTAGACAAAATACGGGACTTTGGTTTTAGGATTTTAAAGTGTTGTTCTTTTTTGCTAGTGTAACCCATGGGGCTCAGGCTGTAGAATTTCATCTGAGAAGAGACCATTGCCTGAGACCTGAATACATTAGTCTAGGTTTAAAATGCTGTGTGTCTGGTCAGAGACGGGAATAGGGAGAAATACGTCTCTCAAGCATAATATTTATTAGGATGTATTGTGTTTGCCAAGATATGGAGAAAGGTGAATCTTTGGAGACTCTTCTTCACTCTGCTTTAACTCCCAGATGAAATCCAGATGATTGTGGCTGGCCCTTGTCTTGTTTGTAGTTCCTTTCTCTGGGTCCTTGGAGTAGAGAAGGTTTCGCTTAGTCCTGTGTTGGAGGTAGCTTTCCCTTTAGCTCTGTGGGACTTTTCCCCCAGACGGCATTAGGGGAGGCAGTTCCATGTTAACCGTCAGCACCTGTGGAGAACAGGGCAGAATTGAGAGTGGCTTAGGCAGCAGAATGGACAGTCCTGGGACTGAGCGTTGTATGTGAGGCAGATCAATCCATCGAGAGTGACATGTGGGGGTCCAGTTGCGTGGCAAAAACACGGTAGTGACCTCGTCACCCATGGAGAAGGGGACTGCTGAGGGGAGAGTTTGGTTTTGAATGCATACAGCTCTACCCAGTTTGGGGATGTAGAGTAAACTGTACTTTTTCTGAGCCTTGTGTTTCTTTCTCCGTTCCCAGCCCTGGATCCTTTCTGGTGACTCATACACTGCGTCTCAAGACAGCTTGTATTGCTCTGCCTAGTCAGATCAGTACAGCGTGTTTTGAGAGTCACTGGCCGGCCCTGTCCTAAACACTTGGTCTGTTATGATATGAAGCTGCTCATGAATAGTGCATGAATCATTCCACATCCAAAAGGATGAGGCACAGAGAGTAAATGTAATTGGTGCTCAAAGAAGCGCAAGGTGCGCAAGGCTAGGGACTTTGGTTTTCTTGTGCTGTTAAGTGGCCAAGAGCCAGTCCTATCCCAAATTTTACTTTAACAGTTGGTTTTTTATTAACTATAATCACTTTTCAGAAAGAAAAGCGCGACTGAGTAGCAAAGATTTTTTAGGGTCATTATATGCAATTTGCGTAATTTTGAAGATCATGGAAAAGAAATGTAATTGTAAGATTATCCTGAGTTCTTTATTACATGGGTGTAAGTGTGTGCATATTAGTGTGTCACAGTTATGTTAAGTTTTACCCAAGGAGGAGAAGGAAATGGCTTTGCTTATGATGCTGTGGGTAAGATTTGTATAGAATTAAGGTAGATTCTGTGGGTGGTATTTGCTGAGGCAAGGCAGGACATCTCTAGGAAGGGAAAGCAGTTCCTCCAGCCTCTGGGTGTGTAGATGGTTTTGGGGACACTCAGTGTAGTTCCAGGCTCTTCTGCTTCTGTATTCTTGGCCTCCTGGTTGCCTCATTGAGAGGCAGATCCTTTTTCTTCCTGGATATGGTCAGAGGCTGCTTTGCTTGGCTCTGGCCAGCATTTTGCTTTGCTAACAACAGATGTTCTGCAAAGTAAACAGTATTGACAGTGCCTTGGCTTGTGGTTGTGTCTTGCACTGTCTTAACATGAAACTGAGGTTATACAAGCAGGGCCTGAGATGCCTGGGGTGCACCCAGCCTGGGACCAGCCTTCTGCTTGCTAAAGTTTTGTGTGCATCAGAGTGAAAGTCTAGGAGTAAAGTTTGGGGCAGCTGCACATCAGGGGTGGTCTTTTTGCCTAACAGACCTCATACCTGTTAGTCTTCTGATTTTGATGGCTTTCCCACTGCCCTGAGTCAACCAGGGGTTATCTTAATGGGCCAGAGCAGCGTGTGTCTCACATGCTACATGGATCTCAGTTCAGACAGCTCTGATGGAGCCTGACAGGGGACTTGCTAGTGGCTTTGTGTTTGTGTCAATGTCTACTCTGAGCTCTGCGTCCATTAGCTGTCCTGGTTTGGGGATGATTTGTATGTTAGGAAAGAAGAGCCTGGCCTGACTTAGCCTGGAGCCTTGTGTGTGCAGAGTGCTGTACAGCGTGTCTCCCCGCTGAACCTGCCAGGATGACAGTGTCCATTAGATGCTGTCACCAAGACTTGGTGATGAACCTGTGGTTGGTTACAAAGCTGAGACATGCTGGAGCTGGAACTTGAACCCAGGAACCAGGGAGGATGGAGGTTGAGCAGCCTGTAACCCGTGCCTCATTGATAGCAAGTGAAGATGAGGTTCCCTAAACAAGCTTGAGATGCTGTCTGTAAGTCTGGGCCATGATTCTGCATGAGCCAACCAAGAGATGTCTAGTGTGGCTCCTGGGAAGTCTTCTCTGCTGAGTATGAGTTCTTTGTGCTCCAGGGGCAGGATTCCTATTTTCCCCAATCTCCTCACTGGTACAGCAACCACGTTGCCTCTGTACCCCTCTGTCTTTCCTGATCTCCTCCTAAGGGATGGGCCTCCTGCCCATCTGAGCTTGACCTGCCCTGCTCCTCAGGTTTGTGCTGTGGCAGGGTGTGCTCTGGATGGTGAAGTCAGATTTCCTTCTGATTGAGCTATCAGGTCTGTGCTAGTTAACTGGGTCCTCCCCTGAAAAGCCCCACAAAGGCCCTGTTGTCATTGTTAGCCACTCCCTGGTTCTCACTGGCAGCGACCCTAACAGCATAGTTTTTCAGGTGCCTGGTGGAAGCCTTGCCAAGCCGGGCTTACATTTCAAGCCTTTCCACCCCCTTTTTCTTTGTTGAGATGGTTGTCCAGCCCAAATCTTCCTGGCCCTATTGAAGAGGTGTAGGAGGATTGTCAGGTGTATAGAGAAACAAATGTGTTGTTGCTCTGTCCTCAGGCTTGTCTTTGTGAGTTCTCATCTGCAGTAGAATAAAAATATGTACAACCATATCCACACTGGGTACATGTGCCTTTTGGACCTCTTCAAGGGCTTTCTCTCTACTCTGAAATATCGCTTCCCCTTTTCCTTGTCTCTTGCTTTCCAGGGCCCTCCTCTCCACAGCCTTCTGACTTTGAGATCTGTCTGTTTCGCTCTTGACTTGCCAGAGAGTGATTTGTGGTTTGAGGGATATTCTTAGCCTAGGCTAATTTTTAAAGAAACTTGGCTGCTCTGCCAGCATCTCTGCCCTCTTTGTCAAGACTCATTTCACAAAAGGGTCTGAACCAGGAGGGACAGGAGGTTGGCTCATGAGTTCTCCTTTTCCGCCCTAAGTGTCTTCCCCTTGCAGTGTGGAGTTAAGTGCTTTGCACAAGCCATAGCTACCTTAGGACCTATGTTGTGTGAGTCTATATCATGGTGGTCCCGAAGCTGTGCAATAGCCTAAGCCTGGCTTTTCCACTGGCAGCCATTGCTTGGAATGGACATGGGACATTGGATCTGTACAGAGCACCCTCAACGTACATTCATTCAGCGTGTGCTGCGCAGAATGTACCACTAAACAGAGAGGAAGCAAACCAAACACAATAAAAAGTGAAAAACGTGACTCTAAACCTCAAAGGACAACATGGGCGCTAAGAAAAAGAAGTGCTGGGGATCACGGACGCTTTTATTTAGAAGGTCATGTTGGTCTGTGGAGCTGGAACGCACATCCTCCCCCCACCCATATCTTATTAAAGCCAGGCCTCTTTCCTCATTCCGCCTCATGTTTCCCTCTGGGAATCTGAACATAATGCCATTTCCCCTGCAATGAGGGAAGCACACATGAGGGTAATTTGAATGATTAGCCTAATCTGCAGGAAGGCTGTGCACACGGAATTAAGTTAAGCACATTTGTACTGAGCAACCTTGTCTGAGAGGCCACTTAAAGGTACCTTGGTGGTTTTATACCCTTAACAGAAGCTGAGAGCTCAGGAAGGATCATTGGCTTTTATTACTGTCTTAAACGAAAGCTTATTTTTAAAATTTGACAAAGGCCCCTGAGAGTTTTCATTATAGATACCATGTGTGGGGTGTGTGTTTGCCCCAGGGCAGTCCATGGCCAGGGCTCTGCTCCCCCGGCGGCGGTGAGGGGTGAGGCCACCTGGGACCGTGGCTCAGGTGCAAGGAAGAGAGGTGTCTGCATTGGAAGAGCAGGGTTGGGTGCTCCTGTGTCGTGGGTGCCGGGCAGCTCCAAGCCCCTTCTTTCAGCTTTCCCTGGGCTCCCTGCCTCAAGTCACTGTGCTGAGTTAGACAGAGGGGGAGTTAGTGTTGAATTAAATGTGGGGTGCTCCTCTGACCCCGGGGAAGGTCCTCTGACCCCCGGGAAGGTCTGGCAGGGTGGACTTGCAGGCAGTGGAGACTGTTCGTGGCTCTGGTTTAGCTTCCTCCTCCTTGACCTCCTGAAGCGGGTGGGTTCCCACGTGTGTCAAAGGGAGATGACAGAAGGCTCTGTATGGCTGTAGGAAGTCAAGAGAGGATTAGACGTGTTGAAGGAAACAACAAAAAAAATACTAACTTCTAGAGCAAATCAATGTTTCAGATTAGAAATGAACATTTACTATTTTGAGGTTACCTTCATTTGTGTTTTGAAATGATTTCAGGAAAGAATCTGTAATGGTCTCTGGAACAAATCTCACTTCTATATTTGTAGAAGACCCAAAAAGGGCAGAAACTAGGAAAGCCAGTTGAATTTCAATAACTCCATTTTTTTTTCTTGCTAGATTTGTCTTCAGCAAAGCGGAAGTTTGCAGATTCCTTAAACGAATTTAAATTTCAGTGCATAGGAGACGCAGAAACAGACGATGAGATGTGTATAGGTAAGTCAGAACCACTACATCTTACATTGTTCTAGCAAAGCCTGTTTCTTGGGATAAAAAACCTGTAAGTTAGTGAGTTTATACACTAATAAATTCTGATTTTCTAGCTTCTTTGCAAATCTGTTAGTCCTGTGTTATGGTATGGGAGCACTTGGCCAGAGCTATGTAGCTGCCAGTGGCTCTAGATAGGGACAAGAGGTTAATTCCTGCCCTTGCAGCCCCCACCTCTCTTTTTGTTTCCTTAGCAGGAAGCTGAGGTGGGTTCCTGCTCCTCACCACACTCTGCTGCTTCACTTGCACTGTCACTTGCCTTCTTCTGTACCCAGCCTGAGCACAGAGGTTGGCACAGTGAAGAACCATTCTTTGCAGAGTCTTGTAATTGCACTTGATTCTTCTTACATTGGACGTCTTAGTTGACTCACAAAGGGAAGAAGAATTGAGAAGTTAGGGCTGAGAGATACTCCATGCCAAAAAAAAAAAGAATTGAGAAAGTTATAGTGAGCTTATTAATTCATCACATACTTACTGAATCCCTCTTGCCATGGAGGGCGCCAAGATCTGGGGCTGAGTAAAAACATTTGGAAGACAGCTGAAAGCAGTGAAGACACTTAGTTGATGTAACTTGTGAATGGATGGGTGCTTCTCTTGTGTATTGCACAAATGTCCTGAGTATGCTCAGGGCAACTGCACTCAATGCTTGTGGCCTTTGTTAGTAATTCTGGCAAAGAAGACCATCCACACTTGACTGCGAGGCTGTATTCTGTTACCGAGTGGCTTCAGGACTCAGGGAGGGGGAACCCGAGGAGACGCCAGAGATGTGGCTTCTGATGCCAGCAGCACTATTTTTTTAGTTCTGGTGCCAAAGAAAAGGTCGAATTCTGACGCAGCCCCATGACAAAAGTTGAGGAGGTTGAATCCTGGGCAGGAAATTGTTTCACTCCTAAGCCGAACTCTGGCCCTTCCATCCTGGAGACTGGGCGCCTGCCAGGATCTCACCAGCCCTGGGTGCTTGCGGAGACAATCAAGTCTTCCCTTGAAGAGGTCTTTTCCTAGCTAGTGTGCCAGATGCAATTAACCTGCATTTCTGGGTCATGTAGCCTTAATGGTCAGTAGTTAAAATGTAGGGGTAGCTTTAGGAAGCAGTTGATTTTAGACCTCTGTGTGGGCAGGAATTTAAATCCATAGCTTCACTGGTGGCACTGGGAAGGATCCTAAAGATGCATTACTTCCTTTCAGCCTCACTGCCCTTTCTCTCTTCCAGCTCGGTCCCTGCAGGAGTTTGCCACTGTCCTCAGGAATCTTGAAGATGAACGGATACGGATGGTGAGTATGTGTTGGTACCAGACAATAAGTGCGCATGGAGGAAGGACAGATTTGTTTTCAGAAGACCTGATTGTGACTTCTGCCACTGGAGGGCTTTGAGTTTAGAGGAAGCCTTGTCTTTGCAGAGATGAAAGCTTCTTGTAAGTGTTACTGGATGGCTGGTGTATAACTTCAAACAGCATCTCTGTCCTCCCAAAGGCTTCTTGTAAGCTCTATGCCTATGTAAGTTGTAGGACTTAAGGGTGGATCTTCGAATGGTTAACTTTTGAATGTCTAAACGTTTTCACCAGCAGAGTGAAAAAGGCAGGGTCCTACTGTGACTCCTCTGCCTCGTGCCTTATTACGCCTGTCCAAGAGCCTTCGAGGGCCAGGGACATCACTTCAGTTCTAATTCTGAAGCACCCGACCGAACTTGCCATGTAGCTGGCTCTCAGTACATTGTACTTAGTAGATGAAGGTGACTCAGATCTTCAAAGAGAGATGCTGCACAGATTCAGGAATCCAACGCTGATCTCCTGTTTTGTGAGAGACATCTTTTGAACTGGCATTTGGTCTGATGTGGCTTAGTGTTAATGGGTAAGAGAGCTCACATTTATAGAAAATTCCTAGGCATCTTCCCACACGTCCTTTAGATATCAGGAATGTCCCCAGGAGGGCTTGTCTCCAGGCAGCAGAGCTCTGGAGACTTAGGGAAGATGCCAAAATCTGAGCATTTTTCTTTTTCCCTAGCAATAGCTGACAGTGTGAGTCCTGCTTACCAAGACATTATGTAGTCAGGTACTTTAGGTGCATTTTCTGTTTAACAGTCCTGATGCCTCAGGGAGTAGTCTTTGTATTATCCCCAGCTTTTTCAGAGAAAGAGGTTGAGGCTTACCAGAATCACACTGCTAATAAGCAGCGTAGTCTGGATTCAAACCTAAGTCAGCTTTATACCCGAAAGTACAGGCCTTTCTTTAAAATTCCAAATGGAGCAGAAGCCTGCTTCTTTCCCAGAAATGACCTGCAAAGAGAGACCCTGTTTCCCCTGGCTGCTCACTGCAGTGCTTGAGCAGAATTGGGAGGGTAGTGGTAGCTGGGGAGGCGGGTAGTGGAGGGCCAGGGAAGCTTGTGTGTTTGTGCCTGTGCCTGAGCCTGAGAAAGGGTGATGATTCTTTTGAGTCTGATTTCTCTGCTGTGTCAGTATTTGGGGGTGGGGGGTGCTTGGTGCGCAAGCACTGTGCATCCCTCACACATCACTGTGGCTGCAGGAAGGAAACAATGACTGGATTATGCTTTCAACTGGTCTCTGCAGTCTTATTATTAATGTCAGCGAATTGAGTTTCCCACTGTCTGCCTCTGAGGATCTGACCTTCACAAGCCACTTCTCACCCCTCTGTGTCTTGTAACGGCTCCATCATCAGCTCAGCTCATCTCATCTCAGCAAAGCTGCAGCTTCCTTGGGAAGACTTCTGACTTCCTGGGTTACATGGCCGCCCTGTGTGCTGCGTGGTCAACTAGTCTGTCTCTCTGATTCTGCGCTTTTCACATTATGTCCTGATAGTCACTGTATGTGTCTGGGCCCATAGAAAAGAGAAGTTCCTTAAGGGTTGAGGGTTGGCTTCTCTGTCCCCACCTTCAAGCACAGTTCTTGAAACTGAGAAGAACTTAAAGACCCATAGAATTTTATACCTAGAGGGTCCTTGTTCCTCACCATCTGAAATCACTTGGCAGGAGGGAAAGCAGTCTTCTCAAGGCTTAGCTCAGGTTGTGATAGGATAGGATTGTGGTAAAGACCTGTGTATTTTGCTACCCGGGTAAAATGCTTCATGTACGGAGCTTCTAGTCAGGATTGACTTCTCAGTTATATTTCCAGTGGACTGTCTCGGGCTTCTTTACAAATGCTGGTGCATGGGACTAATGCTAATGATTGCCCTTTGCTGTGAGGTGTCGGTGTGTGCTCTGCACACCTGGATTTGTAAAAGCTCCCCGGTGACTGCACATTACTGCAGCTGAGGTTGAGAATCACTGACCTGGGTGCTTAACACAGCTTTGTGGGCTTCAGAGACTTTCGGTGGCTTTGTGGAAAAGACTTGGATGAGCCAATTAGCCATACCACGTCATAGAAAATTAGAACAAATTAATGTTATAACACTTCAGTGTTAAACAGCATGTTTCTGAAATAAGGACTTTGAAAACTGAGGGAAGGGCAAATAGGAAGTGGTTTGGAGACCTGGCTTTTTCTGTCCCTCACATTGGCCAATCTTCCTTACTGTATCCGTCTAAGGCTTCTGGCATTGATTCAGTTGGTTTCACTGTGAATGACATGCATATGATTTCGAAAAAAACAACACTTTGCTGCAGTGAGATTCCTGAACTAATTAGTTGGCCAAAGAGTGAGCAATAACTGACTTAAAAGGAAAGATTGTAAAATATTATCCTGACTTAGAAAAGACTGTAGAATCTTACAGCTGGGAATAATATGTCCCATACATTTTGCAAATGAGGGAATTAGAGCCCAGAGAGGTTAAATGTTTCACCTATAGTCACACAGTTGACAGCTAGTCTAGAAATCATTCATTCATTCATTCATTCATTCATTCATGTTTGTGTTCCTTTATTTCACTGCTATTCAGTGCTTTGTGGAGAGTGGTAGACAGATCTTTATAAAGTTGCATGTGTGTGTGAGTCTATATCTAGTACATGTGTGTATATGTATGGATTGTGTGTGAGTGTATATGTGTATAAATATGTATAGTTATGAACCAGAAAATTTTACTTGGTATTTGTGGGTTTTTTTG
>PVIR01006888.1:42676-63217 GCA_004026965.1 Petromus typicus
ACAATCCTCCTGCCTCTGCCTCCCGAGTGCTGGGATTACAGGCGTGAGCCACCACGCCCGGCACTGTGGTATGTGGTACTGGTTGCTGCTGGGTGTGGGTCTCCACACCCAGTATTGTTATGTGGTTACCGGGGAATCGAACCCGGGTCCTTGCGCTTGCGAGACAGGCGCCGGAAGCACTGAGCTAACTCCCCGGCCCGGTATTTGTGTTTTGAAGAAACCAGTTGGGACAGTGAACAGCTTTGTTTTTTTAGGGTTTTTTTGAGACAGGGTCTCACTTTGTAGTTCAGGCTGGCCCTGAGCTCAGCCTCAAACTCACATCACAGCAATCCTCCTGCCTCTGCCTCCCAAGTGCTGGGATTACAGGCGTGAGCCACCACGCCCGGCACTGTGGTATGTGGTACTGGTTGCTGCTGGGCGTGAGTCTCCACACCCAGTATAGTATGTGGTTACCAGGGATTGAACCTGGGTCCTTGCACTTACAAAACAGGCGCCAGAACCACTGAGCTAAATCCCCAGCCCAGTGAGCAGCTTTTTGACACATGAACATTTCTGCTTACTCAAATTTTATTCCAAGACTTGGGGATGGGGCTTGTCTGGGATGGAGAGGCTGTACTCATGCCGCTTTCGTCCACTGTCCTGGATCCTTTTCTGATTTCTGTCTCCAGATTGAGAATGCCAGCGAGGTGCTCATCACTCCTTTGGAGAAGTTTCGAAAGGAGCAGATCGGGGCTGCCAAGGTGAGAATTTTGTCACCCTTGTTGGATTTTTAGGTGGTGGTTTGAAAAATGTAATACGTTCTTTAAAATCTAAGAACACAGGAGAAAACATAAGTCCCCTTTCTTCAGAAAACCTTGACCTGTTAAGCTGGATCTTGGCTCCTCCACAGTTTGCGGGGGCCTGAAGTACAGCCGTGAGATCAGATCCCATTAACCAGTCTACTGTGTTGTTCTGTACTAGTTTATAAACCACCCAAAACAGAAACTATATCTCCGTTGTGCTCTTAGATGGATGTGTGCATGAACATTGTGTTTTGTTTCGTTTTTAGGGAAGTCTTGTAGCTTTAGCAAACAGCTGCCCATCAGGTCCCATCTTGACAGATCCTTGAATGTTTTTTTAATAAATTGACCAACCAGATAATTATGGGAAATTTCCAATGCACAAATACTTGAAGAAAATACACTTTACTCATTGCATAGGTCAGAAACCGTGTCTGCAGACCTGTTCCAACCCCAAGGTCACCATGTATTACAACCATCCTAAAAGGACTATAGCCCAAACTTGGCTGCTTCTAATGTGTTATTATAAAGAGCATCTAATTTATGTGTAGAGGGCAGATTCTCCAGGGTCACCCTCCTGTGATGAAACACGAGGCAGTGGTAGCTGGTTTGACCTTCAGTGGAGTGTTAGAGGCCACCTGTAGGGATGGTGTTATCTTTGGAATCAATGGACACAAAAGGCTTTTCCTGTTTTTCTAGAGTGTACAATTCATCCTCAGTCCCTTACACCACCTACTGGGAGTGTCGGGCACCATCACCCTCTCACATGGGGATTTTACTCAGCTGTGAAGAAAGGGCCTTGAGGAATGAGGGTAGTGGGAACATAGCAGAGGAAGGCTCAGGGAGTGAGTGCAGGCCAGTTCTCTGACCTCCTCACTCGCTCTTGCTCCTTCTCTCTCCTCTCTTAATCCTGCCTTCTGGAAATAGATAGCATGACTGAAAAAGATGTTTACTGCAGCCTTTCAGAGGGGCAGGCGGCTATAGTTTGAAGGAGGAACTTTGGCAAAGATTTTTCTTCCAGTCTCACAGCATGGTCACAACAATTTCAGTTCACGGTCATGAGGAAATTGGTGTTCATTGGTTTTGTATCGGAGATCAAGGAGTGTCTAATTTCAAGGAAGTCTTGTTCTACTCGGATTTCGTCTGGGACTTTGAACTAAGCCGACTGAGGGCTGAGAACATGCTGGGATGGAGCTCTCTGGGTCAGGTCCTGGGGGCAGGGAGCAGCCTCGGGGCTGTGGGGCTGTGCGGCTTGGGCTTCCGGCTTCTGGAGGCTCCAGGGAGGCCCTGGAATGGAGTGTGCCGAGCAGAGGCCATGCAGACCGGCTTACTGAATCACCCTGCAGTAGTGACTTCTCCTTCCAGCAAGATGCCTCTCACGCCACCCTCTTCCCCTGCATTGTCTTGGGAGTTACAGGCACGACCGAGAGGCAGAAGCCTGAGTGGGCTCCCTTCGGGTTATTACAGTACCAGGAGGGGTTTAAGTGGTGGGATGTGTAGAAATAAAAGCCTGGATATGAAATAGTCACCTAATGAAACATGTTTTCTGTCATGCATGCTTTATTCTCTCATTCATTCAGTTAATAATCATCAAGACGCTTTTGATAATAGTCATCAGTCATCAAAGTGATTTTGATTACAATTGGGCTTATTTCTCATTCTTCCCCCTCTGTCATATTTTTCCTCTCCCCCACCACAATATACCCACCTCTCCACCACCCACACAGCTTACATATATATATCATAGTATTATATAAGCTTCAGAGGAAAGTAAACCAAAAATCTCCTACCAGGCTCCTCAGCGAGCAGAATCAAGAATATCCAAGCGCCAGAAAGTCCTCTGTAGCTGTTCTTTGGTCGTGGCCTAGCTCTGAACTCTGCCTGTGTGATGCTAAATTTACTTTTCCTTCCTCCTCTCCTCTGTGGTGCTGCTTTGGTTGCTATAACAACCTGTTGCAGAGTACAGAGTGAAGGCTGCCAGGGAGGGATTCTTGGGCATCCTTGGGTGGACATGGCTGCTCAGGAGTAGGTCAGGGCCCTGGAGCTTGCTGGAATCATGACCTTAGGTGTTTATTTTTGAGTTTGAGGAAGTAGATTTTTTTATGCACTAGAGATAGTTTGGAAGTTCTGTGCTTTGTAATGGAGTAGAATAGACATTAGAGAGTGTTGGTTCATCATGGCTGCTTGAATCCAAACATTATTTCTGCCACTTGTGTGTAAGTTTAGAGAGATTCCTGAACCTCCCTATGCCTATTTGCTGATATATAAAATGCAATTAATTGTAGAACTTACTTCACAAAATGATTAAGAGGAAGAAATGAATGAACTCAGAGTACTTAAAACAAGTATCTGATGATTATTGATTGTTATTGATTATTAAATTGGACACACATGGTTCATTAAAGAAATGTGTGAGAGTCTGCTGTGTGTCCAGCGCTGGCTTGGCCCTGATGTTCAGTGGACAACAAAGCAGATGTGTTGCTGTGCTTGTGGTGTGGCTGCAGAGGAAGGAGTTAGAAAGACAAGCGAGTGTGTGATGTCAAGCTGTGGTAGGTGAGTCTGCCTTCGTGAAATGTGGTGGTGCACCTGATGTGAAGGGGCCCTCACCATCCTCGTCACCATCCCTGGAAGTTGGTGAGTACTTTCGTGCCTCAAGTGTGAGCACTCAAGATGGCTCCCCTCATTCCACCAGGATTCTTCTTGTCTTGTCTCGTTATGCTGTGTTTGAATGGAAAGATAAAAGTGGAGCGACAGCTCATCTAGTCTTCCTCAGCTTACTGATAAAGAAGTGAAGTCCTAGAGTGGGAGAGTTCTTTGTGGAGAGTCAGTATTTACAGCACTGGAAATCAGTGGCCTCGGCAGCCTACCTGAACGGTGGCAGCCATCTTGTGTCCTGAGTCGCTGAGGAAAGCTTCCTTCTCATCTGAGGAATATCAGTTGGACCTAAAAGTTATGCCTGCAGAGGCCCTGCTAGTATATTTGCAGCACAGAAGCCACTTCCTTTCCTCTCTTTTCTTTCCATTCTCTTTACTCTCTGTCTAACTCTGACTGTCCTCTCAAATGTGGAATGTGGAGGCTCGTGTTGCCAAAAGGTTGTGGAATGCCAGTGACTCATGTTCTCTGGCTTTTTCTCACTTCTGGCCAGCTGGATGGTGCCGACCCTGGGGTTCTCTGTTTTGGCGCTGCTGACAAGGTTAATAGGAGCGTATGTATGCAGTATCAATGGGAGTTGGAGCTCAACTCAAAGTTTCTGGTTTCTATAAAGGAAAAGAGTTGGTTTCCTGCATCCCAAAGTTGTATGTTTCATTACTAGTGTGTGAGAGTGGTGGTTTAAGCAAAACAATCGGCTATCCTCCCACCCTGTGAAGCTTTGAGTCTTGCTGTTGACCAGGTAAAAGTGGGAGATTGCCGGAGCTTCAGACCCTGGCTTCTGGACGCAGTGCTCTTCCCCTGAGATGTGCACCTGTTCCCTGGCTCCAGAAGGCTCCACCCGCCCCCGTGCATGTTTAGCAAGTCTCAGCCCACACCTGTCTCCCCAGCGAGGCCTTTCCTAAGTACTCTATCTGCAGGATCTCTGTGACCACACTCGGTTTCCTCTGTAGCACTTGCAACAGTCTGAAACTACCCTGCTTATTTGTTTACTGGTTAACTGTGTTCCTCTCTCTCGAGAAGGGAGGGACAGCTTCTGTCTCACATTTCCAGCACCTGTGCCTGCGCCACGCTGAACACCGAGTGGGTGCTCATTATAAATTTCTTAAAGGGATAGAGATGTCTTTGAGCGCCCTTATCTTGCTTGAAGATTGTTTTTGCTCTTATAGGCCTTAGAATTGCACTGAAATATGTCCTGTGAGCATCATGTGAGTCCAAAGCTGGAGTGATGAATAAGCTGGTGCATTTGAACCTGCTTATTGGACAGGTACCAGCTTTCTTCCACCCGCCTTTCCCAGAGTCGCCGCTGGAATATGGAAGGAAGAGAGATGGCTTGTGACAGTGTCTCAACTGTTCTGGACATGTGTGCTTTGGAGACAGATTGCCCTGAGCCTAAACCTCGGCTCTGTCACTTTTAGTGACATAAATAAATTCACTTTCCTGGGTCCGGTTTTTATGATCTGTAAAATAGGGGGTAAAAATAGAATCTCAGTGACTCAAGAACTTGATGAGGGATTAATATGTGTATTATTATAAATGTTTTTCATTTTGAAGGCAATAATTTAGGCTAACAAAAAATTTCTCAAAGGGAGAAAAAATTTTTCATTGTTTTGTTCCATTGACTGAAGTGTTTCCATTTAAGTTTACACCCGTTTAATCCTTGTTCATAGGTAGGTTGCCTGTGTAGGCTGTTCCAAGTTTATATCATGTTTCTATAGTTTTCATTACATCACCCACTGAACAATTCTCCATCTGACTAATTAGATGTACTAGCTGTCCAATGCTTTAATGGTCACAAACTCTGTTCGTGGGCAGCGATGTTGCTTCTACTTGTTTTGTTTTGTGGTGATCAATGGTGGTGTCATGAGCACATTTGTAAAGATACCATCTTCCCACGTTTTGAGTTTTTCTGCGGCGTGCAGGCCCACCTCTGTATAGCACCAGGTGGTGGCTAGATTCATGGAGATGAAGGCATTCTGTCCGAATGCTGTTAAAGCCTGGCCCTAACCTTACATTAGCCTTGTCCCTCGGAAGACATAGGAGGCATCAGCTTCATAAATATTGCCCATAGCCTTATTTTCTGTGGCTTGACATCTGCGTGGATTAGAAACGAGGCATTTTGGTCTCACAATTGAAGTTCTTTTTTTTCCCTTTGTCTTTATGATCAAGCCTGTGCCTCATTTATGTTAAGTAGGCACTCTGCCACTGAGCTACATCCACAGTCCCCATAGCTGAAGTTCTTAGAAGGTAGAGTTCTGGCTTTGCCAGTTGCAAATGCTGGCATTGCCTTGTTTCTGGGATCGCGCTGGTGCCTCTGGGCCAGACAGATGCTCTGGCTCGCAGGGCTGTGCCAGGGTAGTTGCGAGGCCTACTGGCCTAATGCACAGAGTAGGAGCCGTGTTGTCTGCGGCCATCTCTGTGCAGAGGACACAGGAGTCTGTAATGGGAACAGAAAGGTCTGGAGAGACTCAACTGTTTATCCCTGCCACCTGTTACTCTTCATTTTCTCTCTCTCCCTGTCCTGTTTTTTGTTTTGCCAGGAAGCCAAAAAGAAGTATGACAAAGAGACAGAAAAGTACTGTGGCATCTTAGAAAAACACTTGAATTTGTCTTCTAAGAAGAAGGAATCTCAGCTTCAGGAGGTAAGAAACTTGACATGTATGTCATTTTTTCACCTTGCTGTGGGTGCTGTTTGCCAGAGACCTAGGACCTGTTTGCCATCAGACCTTGGTCCTGATGCCACCTCCACTTCCTGATGCCAGCACGGCCTTTGTAACCCCAGCCCGCCTTCCTGTGTGGCTCTGGACCACACTGCTGGGCAAAGTGTCTGGGTTCTGGTTGGGGCACCCTCACTGCTACAGTGAGCCTCTCCGCTTTAAGCTGAGATCTGTCTTCCTGCTTCTTTCACCTTTGGCCTTCTTGCCAAGTGCTGTTTCCTTAACTCTGACTTCCTGCCTGTGTCAGTGACTTACCATGTTAGCATCTGAAGCACTTTTGTAAAATATCATTTCAATCCAGTATTTGATATTGGCTTCTTCCTGTCTTTTTTCATTGTAATAGTGTTTTACTTTGTGTATATATGCGTATGTATATATATATATATATATGATTTTGGGGGTATTTTTTTTGTTTGTTTTTTGAGTTTTGGTAACTTTGTTAAAAAAAAAATATTTCTCATCTGTTCCTGGTTCCTCTGGATTTGCACGGGATCTTTTTTTTTTTTTTTTTTTTTTTTGGTTTTTGGAGACAGGGTCTCGCTTTGTGGTTCAGGCTGGCCCTGAGCTCAGCCTCAAACTCACATCACGATCCTCCTGCCTCTGCCTCCCGAGTGCTGGGATTACAGGCGTGAGCCACCACGCCCGGCACTGTGGATGTGGTACTGGTTGCTGCTGGGTGTGGGTCTCCACACCCAGTATTGTTATGTGGTTACCGGGGAATCGAACCCTGGTCCTTGCGCTTGCGAGACAGGCGCTGGAACCACTGAGCTAACTCCCTGGCCCCAGCACGGGATCTTTTTGTAGTTCTTTTAGAAAGAGAAGTCAGCTTGGCCACCGTGGTGGTGTTATAATTTTACTTCGTTTGTGGAGCTTTGCACAACGAGGACGTTTTGTTCCTGGGAGACAGGGCGGTTTCCTAGTGGAACTCTAAACCTGGCCTCATGAGTGTCATCTTCATCTAGTTTAATTCTCCACCATTTGCTTAACTTTTCTTAGATTTTGTCTCTGACGAGAAATACTGGCTTTTGGGCTTCTCCTTTCTTGTCTCAATTCCTTCTGAGCCTCTATCATGTTGGTTCAGCCAGTGAAAAGATGAAGGATTGAGGTGACTCAGGAGGTGTGGGGTCCATTTCCCTCCCAGACACGATTTCGTATACATCTTTGGATAAGAATGTGGTGTTCTCATAAATATTTACTTTGATGTGGATGTTTGAGCTGATTCTAGGAATTTAACTCAGTGACAGTGCTTGCCTAACCTGCGCAAGGTCCTTGATTCCTTCCCTAGCACCACAAAACAAGATAAAAAGCACCAAAAAACCAATCTCTGAATAATGATGAGAACTCCAACTCAACAGAGGGACCCAGGTCCTAGGTGGTGCCTGAGGACAGGTAGATGGCTCCTGATAATGCTGTGATTCCATTCCGAATCTGTCCCGGTCTTCTCAGTCTTTAGTTCTTCTTCTTCTAACATTCGATGGCACTTAGGATTTGCAAACTCGCATTTCAGGCTGTACCTGAAAGTGTCCAATTCTTCTAGCACTGCTGCTTCTTGACTATCACCATGGCTAGGGTGACCATGTACCATAAGTACCACTGACCCTGGGAGCCCACAGCTACCCTGGGGCGCAGTGGCTCCTTGGGCAGGGTGCTTTGCCTGCAGGTCATTCTCTCCATGCCTGCGTAGAGTCTTCTTAAAGGGTCATTCCAATGTCACCTCCCCGTGAGTCATTACAGGATAAGGACCTAAGCCCCAGGCTTGTTCAAGACCTGCTCATCTGGTCTTTACTGTGTGCCCCGGAGCAAGTTCCTTAGGCTCTCTGAGCTTTAGTTCCTTTATGTGTGAAGTACTCATAAAATTCCCATTCTGACTAATTCATGAATGAGAAGGCAAACCGTAGCTCCTGAACAAATGTAGCTTTTATCCCTATGACTGGCCTGCTGTTGTCTATCCTCTGTACCTACCTTGGATGACACATATAGACGTTGTCACTCTCTCAGTGGATGTTTTTTTTTATTATGTTCTTTTGTTACAGTCCTTTGTATTTCTGTCTTTTACCCACTCATACTTTCTAATCACTTAAGGGGTCAGGATGAAGCTACAATCTTGTTTTATCCTGCCTCTTTCCTCCCCTCCCCTTCCTTCCTCCCTTATCTTTCCTTTTTTTATTTTTTATTTTTTTGAGACAAGGTCTCACTTTGTAGTTTAGGCTGGCTCTGAACTCAGCCTCAAACTCAGAGCAAGCCTCCTGCCTCTGCCTCCCAAGTGCTGGGATTACAGTTGTGAGCCACCACGCCCGGCACTGTGGTATGTGGTTCTGACTGCTGGTGGCCATGAGTCATCATGTCTGGCATTGTTGTATGTGGTTACCGGATCGAACCGGGTTCCTTAGGCTTGCAAGGCAGAAGCCAGAACCACGGGAGCTAAATCCCCAGCCCTCTTCTTTTTCTTTTCCTCTTCTCCTCTCCTCCCTTCCCTTCCCTTCCCTTCCCTTCTCTTCTCTCTTCTCTCCTCTTCTCCTTTTCTTTGCTTTCTTTCTTTCTTTCTTTCTTTTCTTCCTTCTTTCTTTCTTTCTTTCTTTTTCTTTCTTCAGGGTCGGTCTTGCTCTTGTAGTTCAGGCTATCTGTCTTTGAACTCACTATGTAGCCTAGGCTGGCTTCAAACTCAAGGCAATCCTCTTGCTTCATCCTCCTAAGTGCTAGGATTCCAGGTGTTTGTCACCATGCCTAAGCTACAGTCTTTTCTGCAAGTTTTGGTTGGTTCAGGTCTAGTTGGCAAGGATTACCATTTGGATATTCCTGTGCTAAATTACAGGAAAGAAGTGTCCGCTGACAGCAGCAGCCTGTGACTTCTGCTGACAGCAGCAGCAGACTGTTATTGAGTGCATATTTATGCCTGACAGACTGTGTTAAGCACTTCCATAGAGTCTTCTTGAACCCTTACACTACCGAGGGAAGTATGGATGTCAGTATTTCCTCAGTTTTGTGTAGGAGGAGGCAGAGGCTCAGAGCGGTAATAGCTTACCTGTAGCAAGGTAAACTTGACATCTAAGCTGCGGGGCCTTTACCCCTTCCAGAATTTCCTTCTCTGAGGAAGGGTCTAGAGGCTCTGACCCCTTCCAGTTGTGCACATGGAAACAGAGAGAAGCCACGATCTTGGCGATCATTGGGTGCAACTTCCTTGAATACATTTGAAGGATGTCAGTTCCTAGCAGAGGGGAAGTGTTTTGCTTAAGATGTTCCGGCTATTTAGTAATGATTTTCTTCACATTTATTTTAGCAGTCAACCTTTCAGAACATTATTAAACACCTGGTACCTACTTGATAAAATCTACTACCTTTGATTATTCCGAATTGTTCCCTGATTGCAGGACTCTGAATTGAATGCCTTTCACTTCCAGTCCATCACTCAGTCTGGGGAGGTAGAAATTATGGGCAGCAGTGTGAGATGGCATTGCCACCTAGTGGATTAAAGAAAATCTACAGTGGCTAAGAAGTTTGTATCAAAACCAGGATTTGTCATATATAAATACAAATTCTCATTGTTGAATGCAATCATGATGTGTATATGTAATGTACCAGTAAAGATTTCAGTAAAAAAAACAGGATTTGTATGGGAAAGGGATGAATAAGGAAGATGTGTTATGTGCAACCACCAGCAAGGGGAGTGTAAGCATTATGTACTGCAAGCATGTGCTAATTAAAAAATCAACAGTATTGCTTCACTCTACCAGTATTTGTCTGTTCTGTGAAAGTCTGGTTGGGCTCTTCAGTGTTTTATGGAGAGTAAAAGGAAGGCCTCACTGTCATGGAACTTACCATTTTGGAGAAACACAGAATGATCAATGGGGCTACTCAAGCTAGAGATTTATAATGTAAGCAACAGAATCTGTTGTGAGTTGGTGTATTGGTTTTCTGTCACTATAACAAAATGCTTGAGGCTCAGAGAGCTTTACTTACAGTTTTGGAGGCTGAAATTTTATTTTATTTTTTATTTTTTTAGGTATTTTGAGACAGGGTTTCGCTTTGTAGTTCAGGCTGGCCCTGAGCTCAGCCTCAAACTCACTCACAACAATCCTCCTGCCTCTGCCTCCCGAGTGCTGGGATTACAGGCGTGAGCCACCATGCCCAGCACTGTGGTATGTGGTACTGATTGCTGCTGGGCATGAGTCTCTACACCCAGTATGGTATGTGGTTACTGGGGATCGAACCTGGGTCCTTGCACTTGCAAGATAGGCGCCAGAACCACTGAGCTAAATCCCCGGCCCTTGGAGGCTGAAATTTTGAACAGCATAGCCCCAGCTCCAGCGAGCCTATCCTCCCCCTTCACCACATTGTGGGCGATGGCATCACAGTGGTGAGAGCCATGTGGTGAGTCAGGAAGCAAGAAAGAGCAGTGAGGAGCTGGTCTTGTTTTTCTAAAATAGCTTTCTCAGGAGAATGAACTAAGGGCTACAGGTACTGCCTTCCTTCCAAAACCAGTGTCCCCAGTGGCCTGCCACGAGGTCACATCTCGTAAAGGCTCCATACCACCTGTGAATGCTGACACATGGAAGGCTCAGCCCCCAGCACATGACCTTCAGGAGACGCTTACACCATATCCAGATTGTAGGGACTCATATGGCAAGGGGACCAGAATCCTGACTTCTGATTATAGTTCAGAGAATCTAAGGATATGGTAAATTCTGCACGCATAGTATGTAAGGATGCTGGCAAGAAAATCCCTGTTCACTTGGGATTTCTCTTTTGTTTTCCTTTGAAAATGCATTGAGTTGGGCCAGAGATTTAGCTCAGTGGTTCTGCATCTGCCTGGAAAGCACATGATTCTGAGTTTGATCCCCGGTGGCTCATGCCTATAATCCCAGCACTTGATAGGCAGAGACAGGAGGATTGCTGTGAGTTCAGGGCCAGCCTGACCTGCAAAGAAAAAAGAAAATGCATTGAGTTACATATTTTTCTTTAGTGCTGGGTCACTGCAGGGACATTTCCTTGAGTGCTGCCTGCTAGCCACTTGGAGATCAGTCTGCTTATGCTGCTGAACATTTCCTACCATCCAGGTACTGAGATGGAAAAGTGAAAGAAGTAGGAACAATATCTGTTCTCATAGACTGTGTTCTAGGAGGCAGCACAAAAGAAAAGGAACGAGTAATTAAGAATTTCACACAATGTTAAGCAAATAGATTGGGAAAGAAGATGGTTAGTGAATGCTTCTTGGAGAGCCCAGTCACAGCCTAGGGGGAAGACATGAGCTGTGTTGCTGGGCAGCCTTCTACATGGGTATGTAATCAAAATCAGAACTACTGGGCCATAAGATGGAGCGGGCCACATAAAAATAGCAAAGTGCGTTGTACTAATTTAAAATGTTTTATGTCTAGGGTCATTCTGAAAAGTATTTCTTATGTGCTGGAGTTTAAAAGAAGTATACTTACTTAGGAGAAAAAGCTTTCAGGCAGGAGGGCCCGGTGCAAAGATTTTTGGCCAGAAAGAGATTTGGAGTATGAGAGAGTAGAGAGGGACCAGAATACCAAGTGTAGGAGGGGCTGGTACCTGGGTGGATAGCACAGGACTTTGCACATCATGGTAGAGGACAGGGGAATGCCTCAAAAGGGCTGAGAGACTATCTGGTTATGATTTGAAGAGGGCATTCTGACTGCTGAGTGGAGATCAGGTGAGACACAAGTGAGGGGACCAATCAGGAGCTGGTGGCTCCTGGAGAACGTGCTTATTTAGGGCAGGAGTTGCAGCTGCAGCTCACTGATGCTGAAGTGCCTGGTGAGTATCCACCAATGCCCGCAGGGTACTTCCTGTCTTCAGCTATTCACATCCTTTAGTCCATTTTCTCTGAGAATTGGCTCCATGCAGAGAAAGGGCAGATTTAGCTCCATCTTCCTGACAGAATCGGTGACTAGAACAGACCACACCAGCAGGAAGATCCTGGGACTAGAACCCACACCTAGCTCAGCTCTCTGACTGATGCTGGATTTGGTTTCTTGTTCCTCGTTCCTCACCGGAACTTCCTGTGGTGCTTTCATCTTACCTCTGCTGCAAGAAACTCCTTGAAGATTTTCAGAAGGATCCCCTCCCTCTCCCAACAGTTAGTCTCAGTTGACAAGACCCTGGAGAATGTGAAAGGCCTACTATACTGTTCAGCAGTTTCTCAGTTGACCAACTTCCTTGTGTGAATGTGTCATTTGCCTGGGGAGAGTTTGCTAGCGTGAGAGACTTGAATGCACACTTTGGGGCTGTTCCAGTGTGTCTTGTATTTTACCAGAGCTTATTATTTTCTTTTTAATTACATACATTTATTTACGTTTTCCTGCAGTGTTTTCTCCATTGTCCTCTAAGCCTCATGGAAGAAGTTTCTTTTTGCTGGTGGTAGTTGGAGAAATGATTTACTCAGTTATTACAGTGTCATGGTAGCATCATGTATTTGGACTAATGGACGAGTCTATCCCAAGTTTCTTCTGCAAGAATCTTGACAGAGGGACAATAAAATAAATAGTCTTAGAGGAACATTTTTGTCTGAGAGTGTATTGCAGAACTGTGTGTGACTAATTTCTAAGGAAAACAGTGTTTTATTTTCTATTAGCAGCATAATTCATTTCTATTAAAATAAAACATTTGCTTTAGTGCTTTGTTGTTGAAATATGCTTTCAGTGAAGCTGTGTTTTGAAAGAACATGTGGACACAGCCACAGGAAGAGCTGTGAGTGCCGGCCAGGCATCTCTAGCAGAGCTTCCTTATGGAATACCACTGTTTCAGGCCTGGATAGTAGATCGCAGATCTGTAGTTTAACTACCCACTTGGACCTGTCCTGGATACCACCTGCATAGAAGGAAATGTGGGTTGGAGGGTGTAATGTAATAACTCTCTTTAGATAAACTGGTAATTTGTTCTTGTCATTAACAAAGTACTTGGCACTTGTATGAAAATGTCTCCCTTTGGGTTCTCCAGCCCTCTAACAGCTCCTCTTCCTCATAAGGAGGCTGGGGTGAGAATGGCTCTTCAGGCTGCTTTGTTTGTTTGTTTGTTTGTTTGTTTGTTTGACACAGGGTCTAAGTTACCCAGATTGGCCTTCAAATCTTGATCCTACTGCCTCAGCTTCCCAAGTAGCTGGGATTTACAGGGGTGAGCCACTGCACCTGGCTTGCTTTTTTTTCCACTTTAGAAATCTCTCTGCCATGGAACTAGGTTGTGGGGAGGCAGTAGAACCCTTAACAATGATCAAGGGCCTTAGAGATATATCCACCTGTGCAGAGATCCCAGATTTGTTCTCCAATAGTTGCACGACCTTAATCAGGTCTCTTAATGTTCATAGACTTCCTTTCCCTCCTGCAAATTGGAGATATTTCCTTTATAGGACTATAATGGACTATATAGTTAAAATTAATGAGGATTAAATAAAGTTATGTATATTTATTTATATAGCTATGGACATGGTGCCTGGCATAAAATTAGTTGAGCTAAGCATTATAATTATTCTTATTTTTGTATCATGCTGTTTTATTTGCTTTTAAAAACTGTCTCCACGGATTTTTTTTTCCTTCTTGCTCAGGGTGCTTATTACATAGTAATTTTCCTCTTAAATCCAATCATCTTTGCAGGCAGACAACCAGGTAGACCTGGTCCGGCAGCACTTCTATGAAGTATCCCTGGAGTATGTCTTCAAGGTGCAAGAAGTGCAAGAGAGGAAGATGTTTGAGTTCGTGGAGCCTGTAAGTAGATGGGCAGGGTTATAATGATGTACTTTCCTTTCAACCACCTGGTGGGTTACAAAGTGCTCTTCGTTGTCAATGAAGAGATTAACCAACGTTGCTGCTGTGTCTTCTGCTAAGAACTCCAAGAATGGTGCTTTGTCAGTCTGGCTTTTCTGCTCTCTTCCTGGCAGCTGTTCTCATAGAAGCTCAGTGATGGAGATGGAGCGGTCAGCAATACGTAGTCCTTTCATGAGGTTGTGCTAGTTGGTCTTCAAGCAGAGGAAGTGTAGAGGAAATCCAGAGGGGTCCATTGTTTTGCTCTACCGAAGTGATTACACCTTACTTTTACCTACCCTCCCTCATAATTTATCACCCTCAACTAAGGTGGTAAACCAAGGAAATGGCAGAATGTACATCGTACCCTTTCTCTCTGGTGACTTTGTTGTAACTAGAGTGGCACATAAATTCTGTTGATGGAATTTGGACAGATGGAATTTGGAGTGTACCAGTGGGAATGACATATTGCATTGTGGGAAAAGTTTGACTTTAGTGTAGCTGTGGTTTCATTTAGACATGGTGCTCCTCCACTGTGCTGTGACACTGGTGTCCATAACCATAGCAAGAGGACTTCATGGAAGATAAAATAGGCAAAATCCTTGAAGACACAGTCATAGGTAAATACTTTCTGAACAAAACTACAGTTGTACAAGAAATAATTTGAAGAGTCAACAAATGGGATTAGATCAAGTTTAAATGCTTCTGCCCAGCAAGGGAAACAACCAACATCATCAAGAGACAAGCTATAGGAATAGAAAAAAAGCTACTCCTTGGACAGGGGATTAATATTTAGAATATATAAAGAACTCATAAAAACTTGAAAGGGCTAATCAAAGATGAGCAACTGAAATGAATAAATACTTCTTAAAAAAAGTATGAATGGGCAATGTATACATGAAAAAATGTTCAGCATCTTTGGCCATCACAGAAATGCAAATTAAAACAACACCGAGATTCTATCTGGCTCCGGGAAGAATGGCTGTCATCAAGAATCTAACAATAATAGATGCTGATGAGGCTACAGGGAACAAGAAACCCTTCCACGTTGTATGCGGAAATGTAAACTAGTACAACTGCTGTGGAGATTAGTATGGAGATTCCTCAGAAAACTAAAAGTAGACACTTCATTTGACCTAGCTATTTCCTTTCTAGGTATCTTCCCAAAAGAGTTAAAAGATACCATACTACAGTGATATATACATGCATGTTCATAGCAGCATAATTCATAGTAGCTAAATCGTGGAAGCAGTCTCTATACCTATCAACAGATGAATGGATAAAGAAGGTGTGCTGTTTATGTACAAGGGAGTACAATTATGCCATGAAGAAGGATAAACTAGAATCATTTCTAGGAAAATGGATGGTTTTTTTTTTGTTTGTTTTTGTTTTTGAGATAGGATCTTGCTTTATAGTTCAGCCTGGCCCTGAGCTTGGCCTCAACCTCACATCACAACAATCCTCCTGCCCCTGCCTTCTGAGTGCTGGGATTATAGGTGAGAGCCACCACACCTGGCACTGTGGTATGTGGCACTGATTGCTAGTGGGCGTGAGTCTCCATGCCAGCATTTTTGTATGTGGTTACCAGGGACTGAACCTGGGCCCTTGTACTTGCAAGGCAGGTGCCGGAACCACTGAGCTAAATCCCAAGCCCAAAATGGATGTATTTTAAGTTAAATAAATCAGACGGTTAAATAGCACTTAACAGCTCTTACAGGATAACTTAAAGTATACTAATTTAAAGATCTAAAGAAAAGATAGACAATAGGAAACGGGGAAATAGATCTTTGGTAAATGGAAAGAGGATCTCCAGATGGAACAAAAGGAATTATGACACATTGTATACATGTACCTACTCTTAATGGTGAGTGCAGTCTATATGTACTACAATAGCAAGTCAACCTCAATGTAAGATTGTTGCAGACTTTTGATTTTTCAGCCCACATGTAGTCTCTGATTTAGACTCAGGCCTGGAGTTTATGTGCAAATCAATTTCTGATCTACCTGGATTTAAGAAAGAGTATTTTTCTTAAGCAAATCAAAGAAAATGATAAGAGTCTGAAAGATAATTACTACTCTTCTAAAACCAAACAGTGTGTTTTGTGTCTCATTTCTAATCTATAAATGCCTAGGATGTTCTTTAATGTCATAGATTTGCCAATAGTTTCATGAAGACTCCAGAGAGCTTTGGAATCTGTCTTTTACTGTTTGGGAGGTGTGGCCTCTGGATTTCACCCCCAGCTGCCTTCTTTGGCAATTCCTGAAATTCCTTAGTTACTTCCACTTAAAAATCTGAACATTGGATGTCCTAGAGTGTGGCCCAGCTCTCTCAGGCCAGTCCTGGTACCAGTGACACTGAGCTGCTGGGTGGGGCAGCTGGACTGGCTCAGCTGATGTCAGCCCCACAGTGGTGCTCGTGGCAGGGACCCTCAGTGCCACCTCTTCCTACATGACCCTTCTCAGACTCTGGAGACGAGGTTATATTTTCATTTGCTTTTCCTGGAATTTCTAGACAAAAATGACAGTATAATTCTAATGACCTTTATGTGTATATTAATCAATATTAGTCTGTAATTGCTTGGTATTTATTCTCATTGGCCCACCTGAGTTGTAAGGGCAAGTACCATCAGTGTAGCCTATCAGGGACTGTGTTAGCTTTTGCTAAGTGAGGGCCACACAACCGCACACATAGCAGATGTTTAATTCTCACTCATCCGTGAGGTTCAGCAGACCTAAGCCAGGCTGGGGTTGTGCCCCTCCCTCCTGCCATGTCCTCTTCTTTTTATTTGAAAGACATCTGCGAAGGTTTACCATTCCATTTCCTGGCACTCTTTTGTGGCATGTTAGTGTCTCCAGGAGATTTCACTTTGGGAATCGGAAGCATCATGGTTACAGACTGCCCCATTTGAAAGCCCTGCTTGCCGTGTGTTCTCTGGCAAGTTGTTTCTCCAAACCTTATTTTTTTCATTCACAAAATGGGAATAATTGTACCACTTACCTTGTAAAGGTGCTACGGGGATTGGCTGAGTTGGTGCATGTAAAATTCTTACAAGAGAGCCTGATTGGCACAGTCAAATCTTGGCAACATTTAGGAGCTTTTGCTTCCCAGTACAGTGTGAGTGATTGGCTTAGAGTCCACAGAGAGACAGTGTAAAGTAACAATTGATGATCTTATTGACATTGTGTTGTACTGAGCCAGGTGCTTTCCCTACAGTGTGTTACTCAGTCTTTGTAATGTCTCTGAGGGCAGATATTGTTCTTAGCCTTATTTTTAGGTAAAGAAATTGAAACACATACAGATCAGACCCTCTCAGGTGGTATCAAGTACACACAGAACTGGGATGGTCTAGCTCTTGATCTCAGTGAAATAGCATTTGCTTGCTTATAGGTAGAAAGGAAATCAGCTAGTCTATAGAACTAAATTTCTGGGGTACACAAGTATTGGCTATAGTCAAAGGAATCTTCTGGTCATTCGAGGACCCCTTGTCTACAGTGATCCTGGGAATGTGGATGGCAGATCCTGACGCACTGACTTCCTGAAGCTGAAGCCAGGCTCCTCTCTGTGCCCTGCGTTGTTCTAATTAAAGCTCAGTTGGTGCTGGGGAACTCGGTCCCCCTATTCATCAGGCACCACCTCCTTTGAGTTCACCTCCGTGTTTCTTAGGGCCACGTCCTCCTTTCCCTCTCGACTCTCTGTCCCACTGCAGACCTTCATTCCTGCCCTGTTGTCTCTCGCTGCCTGTCCCAGCGCCCTTGTTCCCTGTCCGAGGAGAGCAGCGCCTGACTGTCTCCTCTGCTGAACGCGCTGTCATCACTCCGGCTCTGATAGATCCCACTGTTAACGTGCTGTTAAGGATGAGTTGGGGGAGTTTGTGGCTCGCCCAGCTCGCTCAGCTTTTCGTCCCTCGCCACTCACTGCCCTCTCTGTAGTGTGTATGCTGATCCTGGGAGCTATATGAGCTTGCTGCAGCTGCTGAAATGAAGTACCACTGACAGGGTCTGACGGAAGTCTGTTGTCTTGTAATTTGAGGGGTTGAAGCCTGAGGTTGAGGTGTTGACAGTTCCATGCTTCCATGGAAGTCTGTAAGAAAAGAATCCTTTCCTTTCCGGCAGGTAGTTTGCCCTTCACCTTTGTCTTTCTTTTCCTTATAAGTGCATCACTTCCTTCCTCTATCTTTACCAAAATACTTTCCTTCCTGCTGTGTGTGTTTGTGTCTCAGATCTCCCCTTTAATAGGATACCAGCTGTGCTACTCTTACAGAAATATTAGTGTCCCCCCTAATGACCTTATTTTAACTTGGTTACTTCTATAAAGGTTCTATTTCCAAACAGAGCCACATCCTAAGGCAACTGGGATTGGGACTTGGACCTATCTTTCTTATAGGGCGCAGTTCTGCATATAACAGTAATTCTGTTCTGTGAATGTTGACACTTCAGTTTATCAGGTAAATCAGAACAATGCAGCTGGCACTAATTCAAGCAGTTCCATTTTTGCTTAAAAAATATATATATATGTATGTGTATAGGTGTATATGTATAGATAGATAAACACATATAGTTGTCAGCCAACTAATGGGTTTTGCTTGTAGTTAATCATAGGGAGAGGGCAAAGAAATGTGAGGAAGTCCTTTCGTTTGTCAGGTTACGATTTTTGTGGTAGCACAGTGGGCGAGCTGACCCCTTTACCAAATAATCACATCAGGCTAGAGCAGGCTTTTTCTCTTTGTGTTTGAGCAGAAGCATTTCTTTTTTTTTTTTTTAGGTTTTTTTTTTTTTTTGAGACAGGGTTTCACTTTGTGGTTCAGGCTGGCCCTGAGCTCAGCCTCAAACTCACATCACAGTAATCCTCCTGCTTCTGCCTCCCAAGTGCTGGGATGACAGGTGTGAGCCACCATACCCGGCACTGTGGTATGTGGTACTGGTTGCTGCTGGGCGTGAGTCCCCATGCCCAGTATGGTATGTGGTTACTGGGGAATCGAACCCGGGTCCTTGTGCTTGCAAGACAGGTACCAGAACCACTGAGTTAACTTCCCGGCCCTGAGCAGAAGCATTTCTGTGAAGTGATGGATCCTCTCACCTCAGGAGTCCTAAGGAGAGGACTTTCATTTCCCATTTGGTCACAGGCTTGAGGGTTCATGCCATGTGTGGGAGGGGAATGGAGGGGGAGGGGAAAGGATGCTGTGAGAGGAGAAAGTAGGCCAAAAATAACACTTATTTAAGGGATCATTTTCTGTGGAAAAAAGGACAATCAAGGCACAAGACCAAAGAAAGTAAAAACCAAAATAAATAGTCACTGTCTCTGGATTATTTGTGTGTATGCCCTGGAGGTGTTTTAGTGAGCTGTTTGGAAGTAAGAGAAGGAAGGAGAAGGAGTCTAAGAGCAGGAGAATCCAAATTAGAAGAATAACCTTAGGATCCAGCTGTTCATCTTCTGCATTATTCTCAAGTAGAAGGTGGCTCGTGCTTTGGAAAGTCCTGGCACACGTAGCACTTACTGTCTGCAGGGAGTCAGCAATGAGAAGACTGAAGGAATGATTTTGATTGTGAATTCCTGAACTAGGCTTGGTAGAAGAGCCCTGTCTCCTCTCCTCTAATACTGGAGCTACCTGGAAAGAAAGGTGTATGCCTTGCTCTCCGGAAAGTATTTCATATAGGGTGGTCCAAAGGCTGTGGTCATCTTTGAAAACAATTTCAGCATTCATCCCAGGCAGCTGTCTGTAGCTTACCACTCATTCATTGGTTTATGCCAGGGATGTATATGATGCCTCTAGGTGGTTGTAGCTGGAGAATCCAGTGGTGCCTGCTTACTCACCTCCTGAGAGAGTCTAAGAGGACAGGTGTGCTGGGTCAGTGACAGGGCGAGGTAAGGTTTCCTGTTGTTATAACTGGGTTTTGCTGGACTTTCCAGCTCACAACTCTTTAATGGACTGGGCTGCCCATGTGGCTCACCTTGAAGGCAGGTCCCCCTCTGGGTTGTACCTACTATTGTGCTTACTAGACTTGCCACAGCAGGTGGAGAGGAGGGGATTGGTGGGTTGAACGAGACCCCTTCCCCATCATTATTAGGACTGTCTCTCACAAAGGTTAGGTGACAAGAAGTGGGATGGAGTTATGTGTAGTAAGGAAAGATACGTTCATTTAGGTGTTGACAATCAAATACAATAATATGCTACCAAGCAAATGTATCTCAGGATAACAAGCAATTCAGAGAGGTCAGTGTAGACTGCTGAGAAAAAGTGAGTCGACCTTCAGAAGCAGAAGAAAGCTAAACTGTGACAGACTTGGGCCCGGATCCTTCTCAACCACATTTTATGTTTTTTTCTCATCAAAATTCAGAAGTGAGACGTGATGCAGGACTCAGGAAGGGGCCAGGAACGCATGCAACCATGAGACTTGGTTTAGGTTGTAAGAGGAAGGACTGCAGGAAAGTTTGTTTATTTTGGAGAAGCGAAGGCTGGCAGGGGCTCAGGGTGGTGACAGTTTTTGAGACTCCAAAGGCATGTTAGAAGAGTTATGGTGAACAGATGTTTTCAGTGTTCACTAAGGATAAGACTGAACAATGATGATCTTACCTTTTAGCTCGAGGGGACTGAAATGAGAATTCAGGGAAACCATCAAAACTGAAAATGGGGGAACATTTTAATAAAG
>PVIR01006889.1:0-14811 GCA_004026965.1 Petromus typicus
ATATATATAGCTGTCAAAGTGCCACACCTACCCAAATGTCTGGGCAGAACTGAAAAGCTCTTTACTAAGCTTCAACCACCAATAGATGAATACCAAGGAACACGTTCTTGTTTGATAAACCAGTTTTTTCAAGCATACAGGCCCCAAACATTTTCAAATCACATGTTTTTTGGCCGAGCATGGTGGCATATGCCTGTTATCGCAGTACTATAGAGGTAGAGGCACAAGGATTGTTGCCCAGCTTGGGACACATAGTGAGTTCAGGGCTAGCCTAAAATATAAAAGATACTGTCTGAAAAAAAATAAACAAAAATAAAAAAGAATGAAATGTTTAGTTCAGGCTGGTCCTGAACTCAGCCTCAAACTCACAGCAATCTTCTAGCCTCTGCCTCCCAAGTGCTGAGATTACAGGAGTGAGTCCCCACGTCCAGTATCATTGTAGTAATTATCGGAGATCAAACCCAGAGTCTTGTGCTTGCAAGGCAGGAGCAGGAACCAGGGAGCTAAATCCCCAGCCTAAGAATGAAGTGTTTTAAATTATCTACTTATGTTTGTCTTACTGGATGTGACTAATGACTCACCTATTGCTAGGAATTCCTCATGGCTAAAGTTGCCTCATTATACAAATGAAACCCAAGAAGGTGAAACAATTCTCTTAGTCAAAAAGTTAATAAACATGAGGAAAAAAAAAACAAAAACTTATTCCCCTCCTCCTAAGTAAACTGTATTTAGGATAATCACCAAGGACTTAAAACATGAAAGCCTATGCATTTGCCTCAAATACCAGTTAAAAACACAGAGCACAGACCTAGATATGAATAAATGCGTATAGGCACTTTAATAAGAGCCATAAAATTAACTAACCCCAAGCTCAAAGGCTCATTTAACGATGGATCCAACTCAAATTTATTATTTTACTTATAACTCCTAGGTACAATGGTTTTCACTAATGATGATAAAGAATACTGAAACCTTCCCTCCTGTATCAACACCATCATCCTTTTCTCCTGCCCATGACACCTTATTCTATGCCTTTGTAAAAACCAATTACTATTTATTCAGGGCCTACTGTGTAGAAGCTTATTACCCCCTACTGTTAGTCCAGTTATTTTCTTCTGCACTAAATAAAAGGAAAAAATTATCACAAACACCTCATCAAGAAGTACTGTCACAATTTCTGTGGACAGGACTGAAAAAAAGACAATAGTGGAAGGAAAATATGAAAAAACTTCAAAGTCAGGACTTAAGAAAAACTCAAGTAACCAACTATTATAATAGCGGGTCAGAAGAAAATGCCTTTTCTTTTTAACAAGACAGCCAAGTAAATTTCACATAAAATGTTATCACTAAACAGTTATCTATAATCTAAATAGTCTCATTAAAAGCAGAAAAAGGTATCAGCTTACAGGACTTATTTCAATTGACTATATTTAATTTAATATTTAGTAAAAAAAAAAAAGGAAAAAAAAATGTACCTACCAACAAGATTCCTAGGAACCTGAATAAAATCCTCCACAAATTCCAAGAAACCTCTAGCCTTTTTTACAGCATCAGCACTCTAGATAGAGAAAAATACACATGAAGTCCTGTTATAATTTTAGAACAATCCATAATCCACAACAAAAATATGAAAAAGAGAAGATTCTGAATTAAAATGTAGTACACTCAAAGATTCTGCTCAACCCACTGGAGTGCCACCTCAGGTTAACTATTCACAACACTCAGGAAAAACTCCAGTCAGAACTACCAAAACCAAATAATGGTAGCTATCATTAAGGTTCTTCATAAAAACTGCTGAGAGAATAATGGTTTCACTTATTTACATTATGTAGTTACTGAGAAGCCAAACTTTAACCCAATCTTAAATACATTGTATTAAATCACTATATTGGTCCATACCCTCATATATTTTTTCGGGTGGTTAAATTATTCAAAAAATTTAAACTGTACTACTTGTTAATTTATTCTGATTACCAGAAATTATTTTAAAAGCTGTTTTTGCAAACATTAACTTAAAAAAATCTTAACTTCTGAAAAGGCACACCTCCCCCCCCAAAATTTAAAGATTATGAAGCTGGGTGTGGCAGCACATACTGCATCTCCATCACTTGGGAGGCAGAGGCAGAAGGATTGTTCTGAGTTCAAGGCCAGCCTGGGCTACATAGTAAATCCATGGCCAACATGTACTACATAGTAGAAATCCTTTCTCAAAAACTTAAAATAAAATTAGAATTTAAAGGTTATGAGTGATTATTTTGTCTTTTAAGGTTTGTTCAAATGAACTATGTGCTTATTACATCATGTGCCATACCCAAAAATACTTTTAAGACATACTGAGGAACAGGAGTATTACTCAATAGTACAGATCAACACACACAAGGCCGAGCACCAAAACAAGGAAAAACTGATTTAATACCCATAAAATATAAGAAAAACATCACCAACATTTTAAAATGTGGATACTGAGGCAGGGAAGTTTGTGTCACCTGTCTAAGACCACTCTAATTGGTAAAGACAACATTCTAATACAAACATTCTGGTCCAAAGTCTATCCCTTAATGAAGCTTCTTATTAGGATTACGATATGAGTCAAATTGAGAAGTCAATTATAATTTCATCATTTAAAAAGAAATAATAAAATCATTTAAAATTATCCTATTCATGCCTAGCATGAACAGGGTCCTGTGTCTATCTTCCAATAATGTAAATTGTGAGAAATTTTATAAATCAGAAGGGGAAAAAAAAAAAAAAAAAGAGGGTTAGGGATGGGGTTTTTAAAACTAAGACATAGTTAAAGAACTTCTGAAAATACTGCACATTAATTAATGCTAATTAGACGTTCCATTCCTCCCAAATAAAGTCAATTTCAGTCCACTTTTTTAAAGTAACATCACCAGGCTGAGAGACTACCTTAAGTTAGTTTCACTAACAAAATGAAATACCAGATAAAATAGAATGAGAAAATGGACTGATACTACTGTATAGCAGTTAGCCAAGCAGCAACTTACCTCTCCATAGATTCTAAATGTTCCAGTATCTTCGTCTAGCTCAATGGCGGTAACTCCGGGAACCTTTCTAGCTTGTTGTATATTACTACCATGTGTTCCTATTGCCAGGCCCATTAAATCTTCTCTCACAACAAATTCCTCATGAAAAGCTGCTGCAAGTTGTTTTGTGCACTAATAAAATAAGGAAATTAAAGATTATAAAATCAAAAATTAGTTTTTTTGCAACCATGCTTCCAACAGCATCATTCATAATCATCAAAAGGTAGAAACAATCCAAATGTTCAGCTATCAATAATTGAACAAAAAAAATGTTCAGTCTTTGATATATATCATTCAGGCTTTAAAAGAGGGAAATTCTGACACAATCTACAAAAAAAGATGAACTCTGAGAACATTATGATGCTATATGAAATGAGTCAAAAAATTATTAATATAGTTAAGATTCCACTTACATATGAAGTACCTACAGTAATAAAATTTATAACAAAAAAATTTACAAATGGGGCTGGGGATTTAGCTCAGTGGTTCCGGCGCCTGTCTTGCAAGCGCAAGGAGGCAGGATCGATCCACGGTAACCATATACAATACTGGGCATGGAGACTCACACCCAGCAGCAACCAGTACCACATACCACAGTGCCAGGCATGGTGGCTCACACCTGTAATCCTAGCACTTGGGAGGCAGAGGCAGGAGGATTGCTGTGATGTGAGTTTGAGGCTGAGCTCAGGACCAGCCTGAACCACAAAGTGAGACCCTGTCTCAAAAAACCTTAAAAAAAAATTTTGCAAATGACCTTGAGGCTGGAAGCAGGAGAAAAATCAAAGTTGATTTATTAAATAGATCAGGTTCAGTTTTAATTCTGAAAAATTCTGAGTAAGAATGTAAAAAATAGTACTCAACTGGGCTGGGGAGTGGTTCCGGTGCCTGTCTTGCAAGCGCATGGACCCGGGTTCGATCCTCAGTAACCACATACCATACTGGGTATGGACACTCACCCCAGCAGCAACCAGTGCCACATACCACAGGGCAGGGCGTGGTGGCTCACACCTGTAATGCCAGCACTCGGGAGGCAGAGGCAGGAGGATTGCTGTGATGTGAGTTGGAGGCTGAGCACAGGGCCAGCCTGAACCACAAAGCAAGACCCTGTCTCAAAAAACCTAAAAAAAAAAAAAAGAAAAAAAGAAAAAAAGAAAAAAAATAGTACTCAACTGCTCCTTTAAACAATAAAGATGGTTAATTTTATTCCATGTACACCATTTTTTAAAAAAAATACTATACAAGAAAAAGGCTAAGTCTCTTGAGTAAAGAAAACATCCATGGTCATAAAATGAAAACTGCTTCCCTCAATCTAAGCGTGATCACAGAAAACAGTAACCCTTAAACAATGTCAGAGACTTACATATTTAAGTTCTCCAATTCTTGTGATACTTGTCTCAAAATGCATTCACATATCACTTAACTTTTTAAAGAAGGTATTCAAGTATTTATATCAAGGAAAAACATTACCTCGTTTCTCTAGAACAAAAGTGTATGTATGTGTGCTCACATGTATTTATACTGGGTTGGGAGGTGTGAGAACAAAGGATATACAAGCATCCTAGTAGGACAGCAATGAAGAACAGGAGAAAACAGAAAACTTAAAACAGGACAGAGAAACAATGATAGGCTTTAATAGTTATTACAATACATCTAAGTTACTCAGAAAGTGTCAAGATTGATAAGTGACAGCTGTAAAGAGATGAAGACAGAGTTAAGAATTACAAAACAAGTCTATGCTAAAGTTCTACACTCTTTGGCATCTATTACTTAAGCCCTAATAAAAAAGGTGAAAGAAACATTTAGCAAAAGAAGAGCTGTGTTTGTTAAAAGTAATTATTCTGACAACTTTACTATCAGCCATAAAATGGGACCTTGGTCAATTCATCTATTTTGTAATTTGGGTGAGGATGGAACATACCACTGAAAGTAAACGGGACACATACACACACAAAACCTGTGTTAAGTAAACTCACTTACTTCTAAATGCTTAGTGGCCTCTTCATTTCTGGACATAAGCATCAACTTTGTACGAATACTTCGCAAATGCATGTCACTTAAAATGTTTACTCTCTTCACAGTTGCTTCACTAGCAGACTATGAACAAACAAGTTAATCATGAAAAATCCTAATCATCCTTCAAAATAACATAAACATGATATTCTAACAGGCTTTGAGTTTCATTACTGCACTTTTCACCTAGCAACTCCCTCTTCCTTTTATTTCCTCATCCCGGTAAGTTTGGTGGTGAAAAATCCAGGCCCTCCACACATTAAAAAAAAATTCAATGTTTCATGTTTCTCATTCATCTAAAATTATCTAAAAGTAACTAACGGAACTGGGGATGTAGCCCAATGGTGCTATGCCTGCCTTGCAAGCTCAAGGTCTCTAGTTCAAGCCCCAGTACCAAAAGGGAAATTAAACAAGTAACTGACATCTTAATTGTAAAAATGTTCCTCCTGCACTATCCTGAAAATTTACTATATACGGAAGTTTATCTTAAGCTTTTATCTTTTAAAATATCTAATTACAAAATCTACATAAAAGCCATTACTTAGCTACCTTAAACTACAATGTTATCTTACCAGTATCATTAGCTGTGTAGTTTCTGGATGGTAAAATATTCTGCATGCTCCTACTGCTTTCTTAAAATCTTTATGTGCATTTTCATTAGCACACCTAAACAGAAATTAATTCAATGTAAGATCTCGATAATAGATTAAATTTAGGAGTTAATGAAAAATTAGTATTTCAATTTTGACATCTCCCATTATAACTTTTATTAAAAATAAAAAGGTATTGATTGACTGAGGCAAAGTTTTATGGTACCAAAAAATACCAATTCACAAAGAGATTCAACAGTAAACAAAATTACTCACGCCTCTCTCAAATCCTCAGGAACATCCACTGTGCATTTAAAGAAGGTGTTTTTTTTGACAGTTTTATTTTGATTGACAGGCCGAAGTCGTTCAAATGTGACTATTTCATTGTAAGTGGCATCACAAGCAGCATATTCAATGACATAAAACTAAAAGACATAAAAATACTTTAAAAATTCCACTTGAACCAAAATAATGAAGACTAAATGAAGTTTAACTATTCTGCTGAGCTTAACAGGTATATCCTCCTCTTACAACACAAATACTATATGCAAAGCTTTGATTCTTTCAGTGATCGAATTTGCCTAGAATAAATTTTAAGTTCTTACCCGCATGCATCTTTGGGCCTTTACATGCTGGAGGTATACCTCCAGAGAGCAGCTTTGGTAATGGCTAGTACAGAACACAAACAGCGCTCTAATGAATTTTGGAAATACTTGATCAACTATTTCTGAGGGAGGCTTTCTGACACTGAGCTGAGAGTGAGAACATTAATAGGAATCAGGAGTTATTTTCTTAGAAAACAATGTCAAAATCACTTACTTCTCCTTTCATCATCCGAACTTTGGCCAACCACCACCCACATGGTTCTTGGTCATTTGCTCTTGAATAGACCTGAGAAGGGGGGAAAAAGCTTTTATCCATTCATCCCGAAAAATTTCAAAATAAAGATAGATATCAATTTCAAGTTAATGAAGGATTACTAAACACAAATATTAAAGAAAAAGTTCTTACATGACAGTTCTTTGAAAATATGCAACATAAGTCCCTCAGTTTCTGTCAACACCATCAAAATTAGAAATAGCTTTTTGTTTGTTCTATTTTTCCTTCAGTGTTAGGATTGATCCTTGGGCCTCACTCAAGCAAGGCAAATATTCTACTAATGAGCTACACTGTCAACCATTTTGAGGCAAGGTCTCACTAAGGTACTCAGGCTGGCCTCCAACTTTCAATCCTTCTGCCTCACCCTGAATAGCTGGGATTATAGGTATCCACAACCACACTTGGTAAGAGTTTTCAGAAAACAACAGACCCAATATTAAAATTACTGTAAGAATATGACATTTAAATCCATTGCTAAAGACTCTTAAATTAAGTTCACTATAATTACTTAGCTTTAAAACAAAAAAAATTATACAAACATGTGATCCATCTAGCAGGACCCCCTACTAGACAAGGTTTTGCTATGTTGCCCAGGTTGGTCTCAATCTGGACTCAACTATTCTTTCCACCTCAGCCTCCGCAGTAGCTGAGACTATGTACATTATTATCCACACCCAACACAAGCATCTTACAAAAACTTCCAACCATAAAAAACTACATCTTACATTATTTACGTATGTAACTATCTGTTTAAGTAGTATCTTAAGGGACCCGAGTTTTTTCTGGGAGCCAGCAGTTATCAGTCCCGATGATACAATTGGTTTGTTTCTTTGTTTTTGATGTAGTAGGGATGAAACCTAGAGGTTCTTTACCACTGAGCTTATATCCCTCATGCCTTTATAAAAGTTTTTAAGAGAATCTCTCTACCCTTGCTGACCCCAAACTTTTGATCCTCTTGCTTCAGCCTCCCAAGCTGTTGAGGAACCACACAGGTCAGCAGCTTAACATATTCTCAACAGATGGAAGGGAATGAAACATACCAAAGAAACAACGAAGTGCCCTGCAAAAATATTCCTTATTGTTACACCTTTTATTTAGATATCCCCTGAAAGCCTGCCTCATGTGCATTCATAGGGAGAGCTTTTTGGAGGTGGCTAGATCTAGAGTGCATGATACTAGGATTAAATGTTATGCTAGGATTGATTTGAGATGTGATGCTAGACTAAGGGCACCCCACCCTGGGTCTCAGTGCTACTCACCCCTTTAGTCTGGGTAGCCTAGGTAAAATGTAAGTGACAGTGGCACCTGCCTATAATCCCAGCACTTGGGAGGCTTCAGTACGAGGATCACTATGAGTGCATCGCCGGCCTGGGCTACACAGTGAGTTCAACACTGGCCTGAATTTCATAGTGAGACCTGTCTCAAAACAAACACACACAGACACACATAGAACACATTTACCAAGGATTTCGCTCAGTGGTACCAGACCTGGCTGGCAAGCATAAAACTCTAAATTTCATTCTCAGTACAAAAAAAAAAAAAGACAGAAAGGGCAATGGTTGTCACTGGCTGCTTGCTGACTGCTTCTTTGCTAGTTTGCTGCCTTTCTTCCTTCTGTTCAACGGTCTTCTGCCATCTCACCCTGCCTTGGATCCGAAACATCAACTATGAACTAAATAAACATTTCCTCCCTTAATTTGTGGGTGTTGGGTATTTTGTATCAGCAGAAAAAAATAAGCAAAACAGAAAATAAAAGCTAAATCTCCTGCCATAGGGAAGCCAAGGAATCTACCCAGGGAGGTCAACAGTGATGTAGCAAAATCCTTGGAAATAAATCATGTTGTTAAGGCTGAAGTTTCTATTAAAATCCTTGAAGCCAGGGGCTGCACCACGTATCTGTTCTCTGATCTCATGAGAATGAGATAAGAGTATCACTCGAGACCACTGGTCTGGCTAACCTAACAAGATTCCATATTAAAAAAAACAAAACTACCATAAAAAACCATCTGAAAGGCAAGCATCCTGAAATGGTGAGAATACTGAAATAGTAAATTAAGACAAAACTCACAGGTAAACTTCACTATATAACATGATTAAGGGAAAAAGATATAGAGTCAAAAAAAATTATGAAGGTCAACAGGATTCAAAAGATTCAATTTTAAGATTTGAATTTCTTTTACAAAAAGATCTGTTTAGTATTTCGTCCTTTTTAATCCTTCTTAGAGATCTTCTAAAGAAAAGTTTAAACTAAAATCTATGCTTTCAATTTCACAATAAAGTTATAGCATAATGATCTTATTTCTCCTCTATCTTGAAACATTTACTAATATTCACTACCATCATCAATTACTGTCAGCTATATTATACTATTTACCTACTGAGCTTTACCTCACTTTTTAAAATGACTAAATTAAAAAAGAATGATAGCAGCTAGGCATGGTGCCTCAGGCCTGTAATTCCAGCATTCAGGAGGCAACACTCAGAATGGCCACGAGTTTGAGACTAGCCTGAGCTATATAATGAGTTCAAGGCTAGCCTGAAATACAAAGCAAGACCTTGTTTCAAAAAATACTAAAAAAAGAATGATGGCATTACCCGGAAAGATGACACGACATGAATGATTATTAGTGGATCATTCTACAATTTTTGTATCACATAACCTGAAGTAATGCTTTCTTTCAAAATGGTACAAAAAAATACTAAAGAGATCATCTCTGTTGGCTGCTTTTGGCTGTTTCTGAAGAGTAAAGAATTTGGAATCTGTTATTTTCCATTTATAAGTACAAAATGAAGAAAATTTAGTGAAGGAGCACGGATTATTAAAGAAATCAGAGATGATTAAGAGTAGCACTCCAGATCCTACTGATGAAAATTTGCAATTAAAAGCAGTATTTCATCCTATGAGGTCTTCTAATGACAACATCCTACATTTCTAAGAACACAGACATGATATTCTCATCCACTTTATCATTTAGTTGGCACATTATCAGGTAAAATCCTTGTAATGAATCTAAAAGGACATATATAAAATGTTTTCATCTTTTACCATGTTGATGCATCAAAACTTACTTCCTAAGCAGAAAAACACTACAGTCTATTAAAGCTGACTAGAAAAATGAACAATAAAGAAATAAAAAATTTCTAATGTTTTAGTCAATCCAATTGGTTAAATACAAAAATACACTGTATTGGGGTTGGGATTTAGTCCAGCGGTTCTTGCATCTACCTGGCAAGTGTAAGGTCTCGAGTTTGATCCCCAGTACCACATAGCACAAGGATGGGCATGGTGGCTCATGCCTGTAATCTCAGTACTTGGGAGGCAGAAGCAGGACTGCTGTGAGTTTGAGGCTAGCCTGGGATCCATAGTAAGTTCAGGGCCAGTCTGAACTACAAAGCAAGACTCTGTCTCCAAAAACTCAAAAAAAAAAAAAAAGAAAATGCACTGTATTACAAAAACATGGCTACACATTTTAAGGTTAGAACTCGCCTAGAGTTCCAAAATATTTTTCAAGCATTATATTCTGATGATCTACTTGTGATATCAGAACAACAATAGATCTTTTTAGACATGTATTTAAATATGATTATCAATATATATTAAGTTGTATATGGTCTTTCTAGTCACTGGACAATCATGCTCATTTTACATTTACATATCAACATCAAAAAACATGAAATAAAGACTTGAATTTTATACAGTTTACATCTTGTTAAAATTGCTAAAGTTCGAGCCGGGGATTTAGCTCAGTGGTTCCGGCACCTGTCTGGCAAGCACAAGGGCCTGGGTTCGATCCCCGGTAACCACATACCATACTAGGCATGGAGACTCAACCCAGCAGCAATCAGTACCACATACCAGTGCCGGGCGTGGTGGCTCTTGCCTGTAATCCCAGTACTCGGGAGGCACAGGCAGGAGGATTGCTGTGATTTGAGTTTGAGGCTGAGCTCAGGGCCAGCCTGAACCACAAAGCGAGACCCTGTCTCAAAAACACCTTTAAAAAAATTTGCTAAAGTTCACACTACCATTTCAGTGGGTATAATGACCTTGATTTGCGAAAAAGACAAGTTTTGAAACTACCTAAACTCTTTCATTGTATTTTATAAAAACCAAACAGCCTTCCAGAAATCTTTCTTCCTATGTAATTTGTTCACAAAAATAATAAACAATTCTCAACTGCTTAAAAGTTTTATTTCAAAATTTACAGGACTGGAGAACTTAGTGGGAAAACATGCAGTACGTTTAAGCCTGGGTTAAATCCCTGGAACACAACACACAAGCACAGATACATACAAATCAAAAACAAAAAAGCTGGACTTGAGCCTGGGATTTTTAACTCAGTGGCTCTGGCATGTGCTTTTGGCATCTTCCTTGCAAGCGTCAAGGTCCCAAGTTTGATACCCCAATAACCACATACCATAATGCTGGACGTGGTGACTCATGCCTGTAATCCCAGCACTCAGGAGGCAAAGACAGTAGGATTGCTGTGAGTTCGAGGCTTGCCTCGGCTACACAGTAAATTTAGGGCCAGTCAGAACTACAAAGCGAGACCCTGTCTCAAAAAAAAAAAAAAAAGCTGGACTCAATTTTATACCTTATACAATTTTATACCCATTTCTGTCTTTATGTAAGCTTCATTAATAACTTCACTAATGGGGTAGGGATATAGCTCAGTGGCACCTGTGCCTGCCTAGTAGAACAATGTCCAGGAGTTCCATTCCCAGTACCATAAGAGAAAAAATAACTAACTTCACAACTAAAAGATAAAGCCATTCTAAAATTAAGGCAATTAAATCTAAGTTCCTGGGCCTAAATCAAAACAATACAAATAAGGCCAACTGAAGTTTACAAAATGTAGAATATGTTACATTTTAATTTTTAAAAATCACTCTAGTGACTCAGAATTAAAATTATACCCTCATATACTATGTCTAAAAATGCTGATTATGGAATTCACTTATGAACTTCATTAGAAAAGAAATTCTTTTTTCGGACTTCACCTAACTCACCACACTAAACCATGAAAACAATTCACATTTAAAGGAATGGCCCCCATTTCTCTAATGGCCTGAAGTTTCTTCAAATTCAAACAGTCCAAAATGCAAGAGATTCTAAGAAATAATAGTGGAAATCCATGAACACAATAGTGTTCAGATTAAATACTATATGGTTTTATGTTTCATGATAAAGGTTAAAACAGGAAGAATCAAATTCCAACAGTCTTCTTCAAGATTCCACCAAATGATCTCAAATCTAATCCTGTTAAAAAGTGATCTCTTTAGCCAGGCGTGGTGGCTCATACTTGTAATCCCAGTAACTCAGGAGGCAGAGGCAGGAAGAGTGCCATGTGCAGCTAGCCTAGGCTACAGAGTGAGTTCAGGGCCAGCCTAAACCACAAGGCAAGACCCCTAAAAAAAACCTTTAAAAAAAATGTGGTCTCTTGGTCAGTCCTGTTATCTTAACACACACCTGTAATCTTAACCCGCAAAAGGATAAGGCAGGACCACCATTAATTACTGCAAAGAGAGCCTGGGCTACATAAAGAGTTCAAGGCCAGCCTGAACTGCACAGAAAGACCCTGTCTAAAACAACAAAGTCTTTTTAAATGGTCTCTAAATTCAAGCACAAAACAAGTGATGTAAACAGAATTCAACTGTACCTTTCAATTAACAACCAAATAAACATGAACACCATAGACAATTTTACCAGTTTTCGTTAACTATGTTTACTTTTCTGAAGAAATTTTTCAATTTCTTGAAACTGAATACTTAATTATAATTTCCCAACATGTAATACTTTTACTGAATACTGTTCCTGTATATCTGCCTTTTTATTTTCTAATACAGTAACTTATAAGAACTAAAACATACATATTAGAAAAGCTAGCTTAGCATATGGAATTCACAAGTGTGATTTCCCTACCTACACAACAGTATTATCTTATTCCTATGACTGATAATTTAACAAGTGAGTTTCACCCTAACTTTATTAAGTCCCAGAGATTAGCTCTTCCCCCCAAAACAGAAACTCATGAACATGTGTCACCTCTTACATGAACAAGCCCTGAACAGTAAGACTAACAATGGATTCGGTACTGTGAGAAAGATTGAGTCTAAGCAGAGTTAGCTAAAAATTTCAGATAAGGTACAAGAATCAAACTCCCTACCTTTAGGAGGTACACCACATAAACATACATATCTTTTGTTTAAAAGTTCAGGAAGGTAGTATCCTATCTTATATTGATTTTTATTCTCTTCGTTATCCAACTGCTCTCAAAATGACATCATTTCAAAAGTTTTAATGGAAATATAGAGGTTTACAACCATAGTGGCTTATAATCTGCCACGAAGCTGGAAATGAAAGGGTATATGTCACAAAACAATAATTTACCAATTATTTCAATTAGGGGAAGGGTAGTTCTGAGGATTGAACCAAGGCACTCCTGCGTGCCAGAGAAATACCTCACCATTAAACTACATCCCAAGCCCTTTGTGAGACTATGTGACTAAAATGTAGCTGTCCTCTAACTTGAAATCCTCCAACTTCATCTCGCCAAGTAGCTGAAATTATACAGGTGTGCGTCACCACAACTAGTTACCCTATTGATACTAAACCAAAAACCTTATAATCCAAAAACAATTTTCTAAATATCTCAAACATGTCAAAAACAAGAAAAAAAAAACTTAGGAAACTTTATAAAATTAAGTTCATCAGCCTACTATGGTGGTATACACCCATAATCTCAGCACTCTGGAGATTGAGACAGGAGGACCACAAATTCAAGGCCAACCTAGACTATATAGGGAGTTCCAGAGCAGCCTATAGACTGACTTGTTTCTAAAACAAATGAATAAATTACATACCAGCTTAAGATGTTATGCTTACAATGTTAACATGTGTCTCTATATGTAGTGTTACTGCTAAACAAGACACACTTCTATAGCAAAAGGAAAACGAAGGTGAAATCACTTGGGGTAGAAATTTCTACAGCCGTTGAAATGGCCCAGAATTCTCAATTCAGGGGTGCTCTACCACTGTGCTACATCTATCACCAGACCTGCTCATTTTGAGAAAGGGTCTCACTGGCCTTCAAATTCTGGTTTTCCTGTTTCTAACTCCAAATTGTAAGTGTGCCACCACACCCACCATGTAGACCTTTTCAAAATAAACACTTTACTATATAAATCATATAAAACTTTGATGCTACTACTAGACTATGACACAAATTTATGTGTTCTAGCTTCATTTATGTCTTTCAAACTGGCCATAAAAGCAAATATTCAAGCAGCTGATACATGTTTAACTTAATAGAATCTTATTGCATACTACATAAAATTGTCATTACTCAATCATTCCTGACTTACAAAAATAGAAATTTCGTATGCTTCATCTCTAAGACCATAACTAAAGAGCTCAATGGAAATCTGCTCCAGATCATCTTTGTTCTAAATGTAAAACCAACCAACAAATCAATCACCTCGCCCATCTTCGAAGTAAGAGAATTTCTAGAGCAAAGTTAACTCTTTGCAAGTTTCCTCCTCCTCAGGCAGCAAGAGTTGGAATGAAGAGGCCAGGTGTGGTGGTTCACACCTGTAATCCCAGCACTCAGAATGCACAGGCAGGGGTAGGCAGAGGCAGGAGGGTTGCTGAGTTCAAGGGTTTCCTGGGCTACATGGTGAATTCAGGGTCAGCCTGAACTATAAAGTTGAGACCCTGTCTCAAAAAAAAACCTGGCAATGAGAGGGAAGGAAACATACAAAGATGTGTTATGTATTATGTACCAACTCCCCATAATGAATGTTAACTATTATGTACTGCAATTTTTTAAAAATTCAGACTGTTAATAATTGCATGACTCCATATACATACAACAAGTATTTGTGTGTCAGAAAAATTACAAAGCAAAAATTTCTGAAAATGTTTTTCAAAGATAAAGTTGTACATTTTTGTACCATCAAATTGTGAGGATATTTTATAGTGGTGTTGGAGATCAAACACAAGGCCTCATGCATGCTAATGCGAGCACTGTAGAATTGAGCTATATACAACCTCAGACTCCTACCAAAATCTTAGATATGTCCTTTGATTCAGCAACTGACGGTCTTACAAATCTATACCACCAGATAATTTAACATCAGAATATTAACTATGGTGGTTCTACTATAACAGCAAAAAGGCCACTAATATTTTCTTTTTTTAAATATAGTTACAAGTCTTTCTACCAAAAACTAAAAAGTTTTTATTATCTACTTTTGGTAAAAGTCAACTATAAAAGTATGTGAACTGC
>PVIR01006889.1:14911-48223 GCA_004026965.1 Petromus typicus
TGGAGACCCACACCCAGCAGCAACCAGTACCACATACCACAGTGCCGGGCGTGGTGGCTCACGCCTGTAATCCCAGCACTCGGGAGGCAGAGGCAGGAGGATTGTGATGTGAGTTTGAGGCTGAGCTCAGGGCCAGCCTGAACCACAAAGCGAGACCCTGTCTCAAAAAACCTAAAAAAAAAAAAAAAAAAAAAGTATGTGAACTGAACACTATATTTACCGAGTGGGCTAATATTTCAACACAAGTTTGTCTTAGCAGATACAAAATAGTATTGTGTGAACTTAGAATAATTTAATTCAAAATTTTTTAATACAAGTAAGTTTACTGGGGGTTCAAGTAATAAAATTATTTGGTTTCCTAAGTATAAGGATTAAGAGACGCAAAACCTTAACTGAAAGAAAATCAAACTGGCAGAAAAAAATGTTGAACATATGTCTATCATATTTATCCACAAATGCTTTAAGTTTCTCCTTCTTTATGGCAGAGTAGTATTCTACTGTGTACAAATAACCATGATAAATATAATTATTACATACTGTGTGTACTAATAAATAAAAAACATTTTATACTATAAAGCCACAGTAACAAAACTACCATAGTACTGGCACAAGAAGTAGACATAGAGAAGTGGAACAGAATAGAGGACAAATTATAAAAGTAATGAATTAGGGCTAAGTAGTATAGCTCATCAGTAGAGCACATTTGTAGCATGCATAAGGCCCTGAACCTTGATCCTCAGCACAGGAGAAAAAAAAATGTATGTATATTGACACTCATTTCATCAGTTAAGAAGTTCTTCTAACCTTCTTAAGTGAACATGAAGACTTCAAAAAATTTCTTCCATGAAGCCAACTTCCTGTGAAAATTGTAAGCGTATCTGAACATCTAACAATACCAAAATTTTGTAACAAAAATAAAATGTTCTAGACATATATCATACTCAGTCAACTTCTACCTAACATTATTTTAACAGGAGGTTTGTTAATGAACAGTTAACATTAATGATACCCAAGACCTACTAAGTTTGAAAAAGCACGATAAAAAGAAGCAGTAGAATAGGAAGTCCACTGTGGGGGTGGGAATGAACACTGTTTCTTTAATTTCTCTTTTTGTTTTTCTGTACTTTTTAAATTTTCCCAGACCTTTCTATAATATTCCACAAGGTACTTTGCTAACTGCGATATGTCATATTACATACGAATCAAAATATAAACCTCTACCAAAGGTGATAATTACTGACATTTTAAGATACTGAATCAAATTAGTAACCTATAAAAATGAAAAACAGTGACCAATACTATATTCTGTGTCAGGTTCTTTTAAAATCAATCTAAATGTACTATTATCCTTAACGTTCAATTTTCACTTCAGTGAAAAACACTCATTAGTTGGTGCCATATGAAAAGAAATGTAGCACATACCTCTACTTCATCTCCTTCACTGATTTCTTTTTTAATATCAGGTGGTGGAGGTAATCTAACTTCATTAAATGGAACCTGGCGTTCTGGCTGCCAACTGAAAGATCAGGAAAAGAGTAATTTCAAAATGTACTATTCCAACAGCCCCTTAAACACAAATTATATACATAGCCTATATAATACTGTACATTTTAAAGTTAATTATTTAGTATTCTTTTTTTTTTTTTTTGAGACAGGGTCTCGCTCTGTAGGTCAAGCTGGCCTTGAACTTACTATGTAGTCCAGGCCACCCTTGAACTCACAGTTACCCTCTTGTCTCTGTCTCTCAAGTGCTGGATTACAGGCCTCAGCCACCACACCCAATTGTGGTATGAGGTTATCCAGGATCAAACTCAGGAGACCTTGTGCTTGCCAAGCAGATGCCAGCACCACTGAGCTAAAATTCTCAGCCCAATAATTTGTGAATAATAAACTGTGTAGAACAGATTTTGCATAACTGTTGGTAATGCTTATAAACACTGTATTACATTCCAAGTTAATTACTCTAAAAATAGTAAATACATTATTCTATTAATGGAATAAGCTAAATTCACAGGATTACTACGTTAGATTCAAAATACAGTAAGATTTAAATAGATGTCAAATAAAAGTGGTGGGACCAATTTATCTCAAACATAACTACATGATTTGTGAAGAAACAAAATTTCATTATTTCAAAACAATATGAATTCCGAGAAAAGCCAAGCAACTCAGGCTGAAGGTGTAGCTTAGTGGTACAGCACATACACTCAGCATACATGGCCCCTGATTTAATCCATAATACCATGGAAGGAAAAAGAAGTTATCAATTAAAAAAGTAATCCTTTAGCTAATTGCCAAAGCTTTATTCTTGCTGTTGTACAGCAAACATATACATTATAATTAGAACTTAGAATTCACTTCCTTTAATATTTTTAGCAAATATTAATATACTACTTATCTGTTGTTTCTATGAGTTATTGCATTCCATAAACTAAATTTATAAGTTCTCATTGGCCATTTAAGCACCTAAGAGGTATATTAACATATAAAATGTTTCTAAGGCCTCTATCTGCCAATACTGGGTAAAGCAGCAAGTGACAAATAAAATACTTTCGGGCTGCTTCTTTCACCATTATTATCTAAATGGCAGCTGTTCAAAAAAAGAAATCATCTCAACACTTGTTTCTGCACTGAAGCAGCTGCTGGGCAAAGGTTCTTTCAGGCAGTTCCAGAAGCAGCTCAAATGTGGAAGGTGAACAATTCTTTGACCTTCAATTAAACTGTTCTTTTATAATACTTTCCCAACCCTACCATACTGACTAATTTTTCTTTTAGTCTACTTAGCCCTTATATATAAAACTGACACTAACTCTCAATAATATTTACCAAGATAGCATAATAACTTTAGTCTTATTTCAACATTCTGGGATTTTAAAAATTAAGTATATTCAAAGATTCACTAATAAAAACTAAAATTTAGCTTATTAAAATGTTATTTGTCATCTATTTCTGCAAAACAACAACAAAAAAACCACTTAATGATATCCACATATGCCTTGATCAAAAGTGATGAATACACTGACAGAAAAACAGATAAAGAGTTATCAGAACTGGACTTACACAAACTTATAAAGATGATCGTACCCAAAGCACTCTCACCCAAAAGCAAAACTATCTGCCCACCCAAGAGTAATGCTGGAAACAGTGTAGCACTAGTAATATTAAAACTAAGGTCTGTCAATAAAAATAACTTACTTATTTTCAAAAACAACTGTAAGGGAGTCTTCATGAACATCTTTGATAAATCCCTGCAAGAAATAAAATATTAAAGCTTATCAATAGTAAGTTAAATGTTACATACAACAAAAATATGATGAAGACAGAGACAAATAGTAGAGAATATATGCTATACCAAAAAAATTACAAAGTTTGGAATTACACATATCAATGTTTCTTATCTCCCCCATTTGTGGAATGTATAATCTTATAAATTTAATCTCTGAACCTCATTTTTCACACAGGATGACCTACCTTAAAGTTAGCAAAAAATAAGCACACATCCTTGGATCACAGGCATCAGCTGAATGAGACCGTATTTAGCTCTGTGACTAAGAGCTCAAGTTCTGCAATCTGGCTGCCAGGACTCATCTCAGCTGCACACTTTGAACACAGTTAATCAGGTACCATATCTCATTAAGGAAGCTTCTACCTTACAATTTTGAAAATATTTTTTATTCTTTTCTCCTCCAAAATCTAAAAATTAAGAGTTGCCACTCCAGGCCAGTTTTCTAACTTCTTATGGTGACATCATGTCCCATTTCTCTATTTCTAGTATAATGCATATACAGTCTAATCATTTGGTCAGCATTTTCAAATTTATGTCATCAACAAATTCATCTAATCATCTTTCCCATGTTTTAAGCAAATAATTAAAAAACGTAAGAACTGCCAAGTTCATAAATATTAGTAAATCATCTCATCAGCAGCAGCTATTCCTATTTTCAGCTTTCCTTCACATTTTCTAGGCCTTCAACACTACAGTTTGTAATTTCACAATAGTTAATTTACTAGTTTCTGAATAATGTACATAATGGATAAAATTTCAAGCTACCTGAAAATTCTATTCATAACAAATTTTTTTTAATCTTTATTGGTACACTGCATACACGCATCATGACTGCACTCCATAATGGGGATTTGTACCAGTATAAGACACAACTTAATTCTCATTTTTTCCCAAAGCCCTACTCACCCTACCACCCCCCCATATAAATAAAATTTGTTTCCTTACTTTTTTCATAACAAAATTTTTTTAAATCTCTCTAAAACCAGTGCTTACCTAACATTCATGAGACCACAGTTTAAGACTCCCTGCACCAAAAAAACAAAAATGTGTTTACACCACAATTTCCACCATAAACTTCTGTATCAATAGTTTGAAGTGCACATTTTGCACAAACTATAAGAAAATACATAGCTCTAAACATCATACCACTAATGCCTTTCTACTATGAGATATAATAAAGATCATTTAAATCTTTCAAACTTATTTGGACTGTAAAGAGCAATTTCTAATGGTCCACATCCTAAAATCTAATCCTTGAATCCTTCTGATACTTTCAATGGCCAGAATGCCATTCATTTGACTCTGGACAGGGAACTCCTTTATGCTACCAGAATGATGTGAAGTTCCTATCTGCTTAGGAAATTTGAAATGGCAGGGCTAGGTCCTTACTGAAATCTTTTATTAGGAAAAAATTTAAAATAATCACACTTGTCTGCACATGGTAGAGGGAAACTATGTCATTAAACACCCACAACATCCATCTTATATAATAGCCCCAGCAGTTGTTTTTATTTACATTTATCTGGCCCAGGACTCATATAATAGTATTTTATCTTGTTTTGTTTTCTGCAGTTCAGTAACCTGAGGTCAGCTATAGTCCAAAACAACCATTTGGAAAATTCTAGAAACAAGCAATTCCTAAGTTTTAAACCATCCACCCATCTCAGTAGCATGATGACATCTCTCATGACTCAGGACATAAATCATCCTTTCATGTACTGTATCCATGACATGTACATGCTATCCATTTTCTTAGTGACTTGGTACTGTCTTCACTGTCAATCAACTATGGAAATATCAATGATTATCTTTCTGTGTATCTTAAATTTACCTCATTTCCACTAAAATACCAAGGAGATCCTGGCAACTCAGATATCCCAAAGAAAGGTCCCAAAAGGCTGTAGGTGAAATGGTTAGAAAATATAAGAAAAAGCAGCCAGGCATGGTGGCTCACACCTATAATCTCAGCACTTGGAAGGCAGAGGCAAGAAGATCACTACTAGTTCGAGACTTACTCAGGCTACACAGTGAACTCAGGGATAGCCTAAACTACAAAGTGAGAACCCCGTCTCCAAAAAAAAAGAGAAAGAAAGAAGAGAAAAAGAAAGAGCACTCAACTTCAGGCACTGATGGGCCTTGATCATAGCCCCTGTAGATTTTACCTCTCAAAATAAAACTTTTTTCTTCTTATTCCATAAGCAAATGCCAAAGGTTCTAAAATATCATTAAATGATTGCTCATTCTGTCCATTCTCACGGCACAGATTTTGTTTACTTACTCATGTAATTTCAAAGAGTCAAAAACAAAAAAGGACTGTATGGTGTAATACATTAGATATAGGATCAATACTTTAAAATGGTATTCCCATGTATCTGACAAAATAGTAAACAGGGTATCATATATTAAAAACACACGAGTAATGCATACCTACACGCCCAGCCAGGTGTAGTGGTGCATTCCTATAAATCTCAGGCAGGGCTCCCCATCCCCCAGGGAAGGACCAGTACCAGTCCATAAAGTTAGGAACTTAGAGACATGGAAGGGGATGAGCAGATCTCTAGAAAGCAAAGTTTCATCTGTATTTACAATACTCCTCATTGTTCCCATTACATTCTGAACATTAGAATGCATTAGTGGAGGCATTAGATTCTCATAATAACTACACATGCCCGAGATCTACTCTGAATTCTCCTAGTAAGAATCAGATCCATCAGATTTGCATTCGTGCATGCACAGAAAATTTGCCTTCCACAAAATCAGATCCTGGTGTCAAAAAGGTTGGGGCTGGTGATTTAGCTACTCCAGAGGCTGAGGCAGGAGGACCAAGGCCAGTCTAGACAAATGAAGCACAGCATCTCAGAATAAAACATGGCTGGTGATGAGGCTCAATGCTCCTTGGGTTCTAACACATAAAAATACCATACAAATGCAATACTATGACAACACATGTGGGGGTGGAAGGGTGTAAAAGAATGGGGGAAAGAGCAGGAATCTCTGAGCAACAGAAGCCCTATTTAAAAAATTGATTTTCAAATGCAATGTACTACAAAACAGAAATTAAGAGAAAATTTTTTCCTAGTGGTTCAGTAAGGTAGCAAGTTAATTTACTTTCTATATGAGCAGTTTTAGAATAAAACAGACAATATTCGTTAGTGAAATAAATAGGACACACATGTAAATACCTTCTTATGAGAAACTTAAAATGTAAATAAAGTCCAAAATATAAAATAGGCATTGTGAAATAGGAAGAAAAATCTTCAAAGGGGAAGGGGGGACGAGATGGTGGCCTGGGAAATCAAAGAAAGGAACGAAAAAATGTGAAAGTAATAAAGAAAAAACGGGAACAAAGTTTATGTATATGGGGGGGTAGAGGCTGAAAGGAGGACAGGGGAATGGAAAAAATAAGAACACAAAGTTATCATGTAGAGGTACAAATTCTCAATGATTAATATGATCAAAATACATACTTAAAATGTAGCACTAAAAATTTTTAAAAATAGATAAAAATCTTCTCACAACAGCAACTTAAAAAAACTTAAAATCAACAAAAATGTATGGGACCTATGTGCAACCCTAATAAAAAATCTGCAAAAATGTAAACCATTATCAGTCTTAGAGTTTGATATTTTATAGTCCATGAAGGAGAAAAAAGAATTCTAAAACATACTAAAATCTATCTCAAAACAGAAAACAAGCATTTCAAGAGAGAAATTTTTGGGCCCGGGATTTGGCTCAGTGGTTCCGGCGCCTGTCTTGCAAGCGCAAGGACCTGGGTTCGTTCTGGTTAACTACATACAGTACTGGGTGTGGAGACTCACGCCCAGCAGCAATCAGTACCATATACCACAGTGCCAGGTGTGGTGGCTCACGCCTGTAATCCCAGCACTCGGGAGGCAGAGACAGGAGGATTGCTGTGATGTGAGTTTGAGGCTGAGCTCAGGGCCAGCCTGAACTACAAAGCGAGACCCTATCTCAAAAAAAACCTAAAAAAGAAAAACTTTTATTTGAGGATCATGGCACATTCCTGTAACCACAGCTGGGGCAAGATGACAGCAAACTGGAGCCTCATCTGGGGAATTTAGTGAGACCCTGTCTCCAAATGATTTTTTTTTTTGAGACAGGGTCTCACTTTGTAGTTCAGGCTGGCCCTGAGCTCAGCCTCAAACTCCCATCACAGCAATCCTCCTGTCTCTGCCACCCAAATGCTGGGATTACAGGCGTGAGCCACCACGCCCGGCACTGTAGTATGTGGTACTGATTGCTGCTGGGTGTGAGTCTCCACGCCCAGTATGGTATGTGGTTATGGGGGAAGGAACCCCAGCCCCTGCGCCTGCAAGACATGCGCCTGAACCACTGAGCTAACTCCCCAGCCCATCCAAATGATTTTTTTAAAAGGCTGGAGATAGATAGCTCAGTGAGTGTGATGCCTCTGGATTCAATCCTTATTACCACAAAGAAAAATGGGAGAGGGCCTCGGGTTTAGCTCAGTGATTCCAGCACCTGTCTTGCAAGCGCGAGGGCCCAGCTTCAATCCCCGGTAACCACATACCATACTGGGCGTGCAGACTCACGCCCAGCAGCAATCAGTAACACATACCACAGTTCCGGGCGTGGTAGTTCTTGCCTGTAATCCCAGCACTCGGGAGGCAGAGGCAAGAGGATTGCTCTGAGTTTGAGGCTGAGCTCAGGGCCAGCCTGAACCACAAAGTGAGACCCTGTCTCAAAAAAAAAAAAGAAAAATGGGAGAAAAATATTTTAAATTAGAGGCTGAGGTGGCAAATAACAAGACCATACTGTCATACTGTACCTCCCAAATAGTTACTTTAAAACTAAACTTATCATGGTAACAAAGAGAAAGGACATCTTAAAGTCAAATTCCAAAAATAGGTCGTCACTTCAGATTTTACAAACAAGAATGGATTACTTTTGTTTTGGGGGGATATTTGGCTAATACATAATTGAGGGGGGAAAATATGCCTTCACCCCAAAACCAATCAGTGGATTACAAAGTCAGCATTTTTTGAATCAAAACTTCTGAGAGAAAAAAGGAGTAAGGAAGGCCTTTTCTAAACCAAGAAATAAAATCTGAAAGTCGCCTAAAAGACAACTGTAATAAAACTATACAAACTTTTTAAAGAAGAGAGACTAAAGTATGGTGGTGCACTCTCAGAGGCTAAAACAAGACAGACAAAAGTTTGGGCCCAGCCTGTGCAACTCTGCAACTTGGCAAAACCATCTTAAAAATATTTTAAAGGCAGGGGATCTATCTCAGTGCAAAGACTGAGATAGGATTTAATCCTCAGTACCAATGAATAAGTAAAACTTAACAAAGATAATAAAGTGGAGAGGTAGAACAACAAATATTCAGATAACCAACTTAACAATATTCTCAGGTAAGAACAAGCTGTAAAGTAATAATGGATGTGAACCATGTAAGCAAGTAATTTCACAAAGCAATTTTAATATATAACTCTTGGGCTGAAGATTTAGCTCAGTGGTTCCAGCACCTGTCTTGCAAGTGCAGGTTCAATCCCCAGTAACTAAAAACAACAATATCAAGTGTGGTGACTCAAGCCCACCAGCAATCAGTATCACATACCACAGTGTCAGGCATGGTGGCCTGAAATCCCAGCACTCGGGAAGGAGAGGTAGAATTGCTGAGCTGGAGACAGAGTTCAGGATCAGTCTGAATTACAAAGCTAGACCATGTCTCAAAAAAAAAAAAACCAAACATACAAAGCACCTCTTAAAAATGTTTATTTTTCTCTTCACATATTGTGTCTTGCAGCTCCTTATCAGCATATAACTCTCAATCTTATTTTTTAAGCATGTCCATGAAGTACTTGGTAATTCTGAGGTACAAGTTTAAATGGCAAGGGGAAAATAATATTAAGTCAAACAGAAATTTTCGAAAGATGGTGTAAGTAAATTCCAAGAGTTCAAAAAAATGACATAAATGGCCAAAAATCAATGAATTGTGAATTCTGGCTGTGAGAAAATTACTTATTGCCCAAAGATACACAAAATTGTATCGATAAACTTTCCCGACCCTTCAGTCTGGAGAAAGAACTCACCATCTGTACAATCCCAAAATTTCACTCCACAGAAAGTTATAAATACTAGACTTTTAGTCTTTTTTTTTTTTTTTTTTTTTTTTTTTTGCCAGCAGGAGATTTAACTCAGTGGTTTCAGTGCCTGTCCCACGACAGAAATGCCTGGAGTTCAATCTCTAGTACCAAAAAAACCCCTTTTTCCCCTGAAGTTTTTTGAATCATTATGAAACATGGTAAGATTAAGCATGGTAGCAACACTCAATACAGTAAATGAAGTACTTTTCATAATTCCTGAATAAAATATTCACATGTAGTACAAAACTGCAAAGTCAAAACGTGCGAAACATGGACTTTGGTTAAAAAGTAAAATGTTTAAAATACTCGAATGAGTATATCAAAAGCCACGAAACCATTCTCACTAAAACCATTTTAACATTACCATCCTCTCTCGAAAAATGTGACTGGAAAACAGTTTACCACTTTAGATTGTTCTAAACATCTCAATGCCTTCCTATTATTGAATTTATTACATCACTATGTTTATATTCCACTTAAAGGAGGAAAGTACTTAAAAATTTAATACTCAGCATACTATGTTGATAATCAGTAATCCAAAACTAAATCACTTAAAATCACAAAGTGAAGTTCTCAGTGGAAAGCTAAAAGGAAAATGGAGATTCCAAGATTTACAGCCTAAAGCTTTATATTTTGTTGTCGTTGTGTTTTGCTGGTTTTTGCCAAGACTGGTCTGGAATCCTTGATTCTCCAGCTCCAGCTCTCATAGGAATTACAGGCAGATGACAGCAAATCTAAGTTTTAACTTACATTTCAAAATTATTGTTGGAAAAGTTTATTAATTACAAAATAAATTACTGACAGCAAAAGAACAGTCAACGCCCTCCCCCAAAAAGTAACCCCAAAACCAATAATACAATGTTCTAAATGGAAGTCAGGAACTATACATAGTGGAATCAGTATCTTTTTAATGGTCTCAACCTCAAGTCCAACTTACTAAAAATTTTCATGGTAAAACAAGGAACTTGTTAGAAACCAAGCTTCTAGCTCACATTTATTTTCTACAGCAAGCAAAAGAATCTATCACTCACAACATTGCTCTTCAAATTTCACTAAGTATTTTTACCATATTGTTTCAATCTCTAGCTTTGATACTTCCATCAAAGTTTTTTGTGTGTGTGTGGTCTTTTGTCATGATATTTAAAGATTTTTCTTCAGATTTGACATAAGTCACAATACTTTTACATTTTTCTTTGTTCTCCAATGTGCAAAAACACACTAATTACTGAAGTAATTGTACCACTGTATTTCTAAAAATAAACTCCTTAAAACCAACTATTTTCAATGCCAGGCATGGTGGCTCTTGCCTGTAATCCCAGTACTCCAGAGGCAGAGGCAGGAGGATTGCTGTGATTTTGAGGCTAGCCTGGGCAACACACTGAGTTCAAGGCGACCTGGACTACAAGGTTAGACCTTGTCTCAAAAAGCTAAAAAAAAAAAAAAAAACCTTTTCTACTAGAAGTACTAGGCTTAGATTTCTGAGAGGCAGTAGTCTTTTCTCTGACTAAATGTACATTTTCAATCCTATTACCTCAGTTAAAAATTACTGCTGAATGGCCAGGGATATATATATATAGCTCTGTGGTTCCAGCGCCTGTCTTGCAAGTGCAAAGGCCTGGGTTCGATCACTGGTAACCACATAACAATACTGGGCGTGGAGACTCACCCCAGCAGCAATCAGTACCACATACCCACAGTGTGGGCGTGGTGGCTCATGCCTGTAATCCCAGCGCTTGGGAGGCAGAGACAGGAGGAATGCTGTGATGTGAGTTGGAAGCTGAGAGTTCAGGTCCAGCCTGAACTAGAAAGCAAGACCCTGTCTCAAAAAAAATTACTGCTAAAGGGCCAGGGACATAGCTCTGTGCCTGCCTGGCAAGTACAAGGTCCTGAGTTCCATCCCTAGTACGCCCCCCAAAAATTAATGCTGAGAATATAATTATTAAAGGTGGCAAATGAAAAAGTAAAACTTATTGATATAATTTATGCAAAATTCACTACATCAGGTTTTTGATTTCTCATGAACCACTACATTGCATTTCATTATCTTTTGGTATTCCTTGATCAATTATTAAGTTTATTTATTGCTTTTTCTCCATTCTTCATCAACTTTCCTGACTCCAATTACCTTTTTTGAGGGGGAAGGGGTTTGAACTCAGTAGCACTGAGCTACATCCCTCAGTCTTTTTTCACATTTTAAAATAAGTCTTGCCAAATTGGCCAAGCTGGACTCAAATCCTCCTCCCACCACACCTCTTAGACAACTAGGATTACAACTGTATGCTACTGGCTTTCCAGTACCAGTTCTAACAATTTAACATCTCTGAAATCAGAATGGCTCTTACAGTTGATCATACCTTAGAAGACCTGACAGCCATATGGGAGTCAAGATATAAATATCGCCCTTTAGGGATATTAAACTTGGTTTGCCTGCTACCGTTCTGTGGTACTTAAGTATAACCCTTTGATGTTTTTACCAAAGAAGCACTTTCAGAAGGACTGAGTTTTCTTTTTTGACACTGGGGATTGAACCCAGGACCTTATCCATACTAAGTAAATACACTACATACACTACCACTACATCCCAAGCACAGAATTGAGTTTTCTTACCAGAAGGTTGTACTAACACCTTCTGATACAATCAAGACACCAGTGTCAAATCTTGCACAATAGATGAAAATTCTTGGGGAAAAAAAAAAATTCTTGAAAGAAAATCTTGGCGAATAATAGAGGCTCTTTTGAAGTATGCTTACATCAACAATAGTCTCCACTGCACTCCAGGACATACATGATGAAAAGAAGCAGACTCTTTAAGATGTTTTTAACCAACTTATTCTACTTACACTTCCAATTTTATGTATAAAAGTATTTAAACAAGATCTTTAAGGGAGTATATAATTGCTCCAATTGATTAGCGACATTATTTACCTCATAAAACTTAATTCTTTCACCAATTTCCCAAGCATGTTTGTGGAAATAATAAATTCTCTGGATTCTAACCTCAGCTTCTAATACTTATATACCTCTACCTATGGACAACACCTCAAATCAATCCAATGTCGACCTGTTGTTCCTTTGATACCTTCTGAAAACATCAAGAAAACATAAGCACCAAAATTTGAAGATTTTGTTTGTTTTTTTAGTTTTTTGAAACTGGATCTTGCTCTGTAGTTCAGGCTGGCTCTGAACTCATCATGTAGCTCAGCTAGCCTCGAACTCACAGCAATCCTTCATCTGTACCCCCAAGTGCTGGAATAAGCATGAGCCACCACACCCGACAAAACCTGAAAATTTTGTACATGTGATACATTTCACAATTTTTTTTTTTTTAAATTAGCCAAGCACTGTAGTCCCAAGGTGGGGTGGCACTACATACCTGTTATCCCAGCACTTGGGAGGCTGAGGCAGGAAAATCACTGAGTTCAAGGCCACTCTGAACCACACAGTGAAACCTCTTCTCAAAAAACTAACAGTAATCAAGTAAACTTTCCTATGCATCCGTAAAGCCCAATCTCATCAGGCATCCATGTTTAATTATTAACATCTCTCATACACACTATTACCTATATCAAGGTAAGTCACTTTTAAAAATAGTGCATGAACAGGAAATTTAGAACTGAGAAAGACTGGCTGGCTGTCTTCTAGATTTGGCTCAAAGCATTACTTAAGCAGTTCTATATTAAAGGAAAGTGTTTTTCAACTTGCAAACAGAAGAAGCTAACCCTTCAGAGGGTTCAATTATACCACTCTGAAGAACTCAAGAGAACTCAAATATGCTGTAGCTTTTATGTCAAATAATTTTTAAAATTTATAATAAAGAGAATTTATTTTTAAAATTTTATAAGACATTTTATGTTTCTGAACTATCTAGTTAACATATATATACAGATAACCTGGTAGGATAACAGATATATAGTTAACAGATATTAACAGCAAAGAAAAAAATGCCTTCTTAAAAGAACTGGAACATAATCGATCACAAGATCATGCCTTGATTCACTAATTCACGGTAGGAAAACAAGACAGGACACAAAGAAGTAAGCATGGGAGACCCTATCTCAAAAAACCTTAAAAAAAAAGAAAGAAAGAAGCAGGTGGTATATGCCTATAATCCCAGCACTCTGAGAGGCTGAGGCAGGAGGAAGCTGAGACAGCCAAATCCTGTCTCAAAATAAAATACAGGTGAAAATGGTGACTGAGAATATTGCCCAATGCAAGCGCCCTGGGTTTAATCTCCATTACCGCTACTACAGAGGAAGGAGAATACAAGGAGTCCTAACTAGCTTTATTTCCCAAAAGCAAATCACAATGCTCCCTTTTAAGGGCCTCTTTGTGATCTCCCCAGAGTAGCCCCAAATTTGATGAATCCTCTAAAGACCTATCAATTCCAATTAAGACAGGTGTTCTGGATGCCAGACCTTATTCCCTCTTATCCCAATTCCAGAAGTCAGTAAAATATAGAAAAGAAAAGGAAGTACCTCACTGTCGCAGAGGGGCAAGGATTCATTAAACAGATCATTAGTTGGTATGTTAGCATAATTACTTACAAAGACAAATAATTTTCTGTAGTAAATATTTAAATACAAAAATAACCACCAAATAATTTAAGAAATTATTATCTGGACACAGGCTGTCTAAACCAGTAATAAGAATCCAGAACCCTTATTAGGGGGAAAAAAAAATAGTTCAGTGGGTGATTTTAAAAAAAAAATCTTCTGCAGTATAAGGGATACTAGAAAGTGAAAAAATAGATATTCTTACATTAATTCAAAAAGGATTAATATGCACAACAGAGATAACAAAAGCTAACAAAGCACATCTCAACAGCCCGATTTTTAAAAAGCAGGAAAAAACCAGGTGTGATGGTGCATGTCGATAATCCCAGTACCTGGGAGCCTAAGGCACAAAGATTACCACGTGTTTGAAGCAAAAGACAGGGTAATTTATGGGACAGAAAATCCAAAAGCCAAAACACTAAATTTTACACATAGTATCTATAAATCAAAATTCCATTCAGATATTCTTTCCTTTACATCCAAAAGACTGACAAAAATTAAAGATCACAATACCAATTTCTGGATATAAAGTAAAAGTTACCTTTTACTGATGAAAGAAAAGTCTTTTGGGAAATAATTTTTTTAAAAAAAAACACTCTTCCTCAAAGTTACCATATTTTTTGAAATTTAACCACTGGAAACACAAATGTGAAACAAACAAAAAAGAAAAGAAAGAAAGAATGAAGTGTCTTTAAATAGAGGAATAGCTAAATTTGATACACATGATATGTTATATAACCATTACAAATAAATTATACTCTACATAAAAACACTCCAGATGTAGATGATTCTGCTTTTCACTACAGCATAATGAAAAACCCTACATTTGAATCTAAATGTGCATATACACAGTTCTTTGAAATCTGGAATCATGTGGCATTAGGGGTATCTGAAACAGAAGACAGATTAAATGTTTAATGAAAGCCAGGGAAAAAACTAAGTTTGTAGGCAGACTTAGTGATGCACAACCATATTAGTACTCTGGTAGGATAACTAAAGCAGGAGGGTCACAACTTCTAGCCCAACCAGGGCAACTTATCAAGATTTCATCTCAAAATTAAAAAGAAGGCTGAAGAACGTAGCTCAGTATGAGGCCACTGGGTTCAATCCCTAGTACCACAACAACCAAAAAAAGTAAAAGTGAATAGAATCTGAGTATCTTGCTCATACACACACACACACACACAAAACTATACACAAATATATGTAAAATGCATTTTATTAGAAGCAAAATTCTGAGCTGGGTATAGTGGTTACAACTACAGTTCCCAGACTTGGGCGGTTTTGAGACAGGTGGAATCCAAGTTTGAGCCTGAGCTACAAAGCAAGGCCATGTCTTACCACCATCCTGTTCCCCAAAAAGGTTTTAGCTGTATCTTAAACACTTTACTAACGGGCACTTCTTGCATATGACACATGTACACCACTACCACCACTCAACATATCTGGAATTTTTCTATCTTTAAACATTTTGAATCTACATTTTTAGGATTTAACATGTTGCATGTTTATAATGCCTAAATGATCTTGGCTACAACTTGGTAACAACAAGCATCAAACACTCAAAGCTACTACAACTGAAATCAAAAACTTTCTCAGCAAGGCATGTAGTGTATTCTGTACCAACTATTGAGGAGGCTGAGGCAAAAGGATCACTTGAGCTAATGAAATCCACTCAAGCAACACAATGAACCTCAATCAACTACCCTCACAAAAAGATACTACCATCATAAAGACCTACATAATTGAAATTACAAAATGAAAATTATTTCAATCAGTGATACATACTCTAGAAATAAAAGTCCACAAATTTACTAAATATTTATTACAAAAGTGACTATACTTTTGAAACAAGCAAAAAAATAAATTTTCAACATTCATTTATGGATATTTAATTGTTCTGAACTTTTAAATTACAGGGCAATAATGTGATGATTTTATAACAATCCATTAACAACCTCTACTACTTCCATGCTAGCAATGTTCACAGCTTGTTTATTTCACAAGTTTATAATATCTAACAGTTCTTGAAATGGGATGACTTCAGGATTCCAAACAGTCACCCAAAATTATTCTAACTTTGCACTGCACAAGTTCCATATACTTCCCTGCAAATTAAATTTGTAACAGTCTCTAAATTTGAACACAACTGACACACACCTAAAACAAAAATCATTTAAGTATAGTCTGATCCAGACTCTGAAAAGGACTCAGCAGTTCCATATATAAGGGGTCACTAAGACAATATGATTAGTGTCCAGAAGTCAAAACTAAGATTCATTTATTCATTTATACAAAGCCAGAAGAGTACTATGTACCAAATACACCGATCAGTTCACAAGAAAATATTCTTTAAAATAACGAGATTTTATTTAAAAAATTATGATTTATGATTAGTTAGCCAGTTTAAGGGGGAGAGAAAAGCCTGAGACATGAGGTTTGTAATCCTGAATAACAAAAGAGCACATATTCCCTTGCCAACAATAAATACAAATCTTATCAGCTATTACTGGAGGAGACTTTTTTGCATTCATATTCCTAACCTAAATAAGCATAAAATGCTGAGGCTAGAGTATTCCAGACAAGTTGAAAGAAGTGACACCATGCATTATCTTAAACTTGCTAAATTTGAAATTGAAATAGTTCAATTTTACCATGGCTTTTAACCTCTTTCATGCAAAGAAATAAAACTGAGATTGTCACTACTTTGTTTGGCCCCAGTTATTCTTTTGAAAATCTGATTCTAGAAAATCTGATCCTGGAAAAGCCATCGCAGGCCGGGGATTTAGCCCAGTTGTTCCAACATCTTCCTGGCAAGTGCAAGGTCAGATGGCCATACCACATACCACAATGCTGGGTGCAATGGCTCAAACTTGTGATCCCAGCACTCAGGAAGCAGAAGCAAGAAGACTGCTGTTAAGTTCGAGGCTAACCTGAGCTTGATAGTAAATTTCGTGTCAGCATGAACTACAAAGGGAGACCTGTCTCAAAAAATAAAAAAAAGAGAGAACCAATAAATCAACACCATTTAATTGAAAATCGTCAGCCAGGTATGGTAGGCCACACCTGTGATCTCAGCACCCAGGAGGTTGAGGCAGAAGTGTTGCTTGGAATTCAAAGTCTACTGGACTTAAAAGCACAATCGTATCTTAAAAAAAGAAAGAAAAAACAGCAACTGGTTATATTATCACCGTAACAGAGAACTCACTGAGTTACAATCTAGTCAAGCATCACTACCTTATTTTCCTAACAAAAATGTTAAGTTCTAAACTAAGCAACTAGAAGTGAAAACCCTAGGAGTAAAATGCTATTTCAGCTACAGTGTAATCTTGGACAAACTCCTTTATCACTAATGTCTGTTTCCTATTACTTAAACAAGGATAGGGTGGGAAATTTAGCTCAGCTGCACAGCAGCTTCCTGGCACATGTGTGGTCCAGAGTTCGATCCCTAATACCAGAAAAAAAAAAAGTTATCAAGAAAAAAACCATGAATAAAAACATAGCTCTTGCTATCCTTGAAACAAATATACCTGTAATACACGTAGAGCTTAATAAGGTATGTTGTAAACAGGTTCTCCTATGAACTACAAACTACTTATCCTATCAAAGGCACAAGAGCATATGATATAGTAGTACAACTAGTCATGGCTCCTACCTGGTCATCGCCGGCTATCTCATGACCTGGTTCTGGCAAGAGTTCTCTGGCTCAGGACCCTCCTTCCAACACCACCTTCAGGCTGGCCAATTACTCCAGTCAAGTCTGGCAGTCTCATTTCCTGGCCACTGCAGAACGTAAAGGGGGCTTTCTAGACACAATACATTTGTCCAGATCAGGTATCCCCGATTCCACCGACCTGACCTCCAATGTTAGTTACCCTGTTAAGTTCAATGCCAACTATTCTCTTTTCAATCCCTCATCTGAAGTCTGTAAATTGTTTGCACCTTTAAAAATCCCTCAGATTGCTTCCCCTTTGAGCTGTCACAGACAAGAACACAACTGCCTCTCAATAAACATGCTGCAAAATGGAGAGATAAAATATATAGATGCATAAAGCAAAAACCTAGAAAAGTGTTCTTTAGAAACAGTATAGAAAGCCAAAGCCTTAACAATATATTAAAGTAGAATTCATTTTTAATTTTCCCACTTTCAGATGTTTCATGATTCTTTACTACTCTTGAAACAAAAATACAATACTTTTAAACTGAGCACAAAGCACATAATCTGTAATCTCAGCACTATAGGTACCTGAAGAGGAATGATTACAAGTCTAAGTCTAATCTGGGCGATTTAGTGACCTCCTAGGACTCTTGAAATAAATTTTTAAAAGGGCTGAGGAGGGACCTAAGGGCCAATTGCCTGAGTTTAATCCTCTCAATACAAAGCCAGAAAAAGATCACACCCACTATATTTTCCTCAACTGCTAACTTCTACAAACAACAGACAACATTTAATATAAACGAAGAGTCAGTATGTTCTCAGAACTTCTATTATTCTACAATTCAGCATTACTGATATTATACCTAATATAAAATTTAGCTGTTACGCTCGATTTTCGTTGATTACATTAAGGAGTCAGGTGAGGTGCACACCTGTAATTCCAGGAATTGGGAAGGTGAGGCAGGAAGACTGTGGGGCTATATAATCAAAGTCAATTGGGGCTTTACAGCAAGACCTTGTCTCAAACAGCTAACAAAATAAAATTAAACAAAAGAAAACCAGTCATGTTGGTGTAGGCCTGTAATTCCAACCAGCTGGAAGGCTGAGGCAGGATGATCCCAAACTCAAAATCCAAACTGAGCAACTTAGATACTTAGATTCCACTTAAAACATCAGGTGAAAGTCTTGGATTCAATCCCCAGTACCACCAAAAAATAAGCTAAAGATATAAAAAAAAACTATAAATATATTATATACTTGAGATTTATTTAAAGCAGAAATTTCAGACCTCTAAAAGCAATTCTACTTTTTTTGAAAGGGTCTGAAATTTCATTTATCTTAGAGATCACATACTTACTTTAAACATAATGGAAACATCTCTACATAAGCCAGAAACTGATATAATTTTTTATTTATAGCTAAATTACCCCAGCTGGGCTCAAACCTGCAACCTAAACAGCAAGAGATTATAGGCAGACAACACCATCTCCTGCTCTAAATGACTTATTTTTAAGTTCTATTTAAAATCATAACAAAGCATGACACTATATGCCTATAACTCCAGAACTCAGGAAGGCTGTGGCAAGAGGATCCACAATTCCAGCCTTATCTGGTTAGAAGACTCTGTCTCAAAATTAAATAAATTACAACTAGTTGGGTACAGCTCAATGTGAAGATCCTTGCTTCAATCCTCAACATCATAAAAATATTTAACAAAAAAATTTGTTAAATATTCAAGACTGGAGTGCAGCTCAGAAGTACAATGTGAGTTTAGGATGCACAAAGTCTTGAATTCAGTCACTAGCACCTTAAAATAACTGTATTCAACACAAGTCTATCAACGTACTACCATTAAAAAGCTTATCATAATGCATGTCTCTACTTGCAGCTACTCAGGAGGCTGAGGCAGGCCGACTCACTTAAATCTGAGTTCCAGACAAACCAGGGCAACACGTTAAGACTCTCTCACCACTTTCCACTGGAAAAAGAAATATGCTAACTACTATATATGTGTTTTTTTTAAAAAAATCCCTTATGAAGTTGGGGATGTATCTCTGTAGTACTAACCTAGCAGATATAAGCACTTAGGTTCTACCCCCAGTATTGCAAAATAAATTATTAAAAATGGAAACTTTAATGATGAAAATGGACACAAAGTTGTTTTGCAGAACTGGTGATCAGCCTAGTACCTCTGCACTGATCTACATCCCCAGCCCTTTTTCCTTTTTAAATTGAGTTTATTGGTACATTTTATATACATATGATCATCACATTTAACATTAAAAATTTGTACCTATGCATGCTCTATCTTGATTCTCATTTTCCCCATTCCCCTGCCCTCCCTTCCATCTCCAATCCCCTATGTACATAAGTTTTGTTTCCAATATTTTTCATTTTTTTCTTTCTCTTTACTTTTTCCTAACCCCTTCCCTTTCTCTTTGAACATTTTCTCCCTATTTCATGATATCTATCATATATTCCGGACCTCATTTACATCTTTAGTTAATTTTACACTTTAAGACAGGATTTCATTAAATTGATCAGGCTCAAATTTGGATCCTCAAGTTTCAGCTTTCCAGAGTGCTGGAATTACAGACCAGCACCACCTCATTCAGCACAGGATTTTCTTTCAGTTTATGGAACAGTCTGAGAAAAGATGGTAGTAACTGCTATAAAACTGTAAATAGACTAAGAAATCATTCAATTGTTCGGGTAAATTTTACAAAACAAACATTGCTTCTTGGGGTTCTATTAATCATATAATATACATTCTAAGGCCAGGGATTTAGCTCAGTGGTTCCGGTGCCTGACCAGCAAACACAAGGTCCCTGGTTCAATCCCCAGGAAACACATGTAACAATGCCAGGCATGGTGACACGCCCACCAGCAATCAGTACTACATACCATAGTGCCGGGTGTGGCAGCTCATGCCTATAATCCCAAGCAAATTTTTAGAATACACAGCCTTGGGCCAGGGATTGGGAGGCAGAGGCAGGAGGATTGCTGTGAGTTCGAGGCTGAGCTCAGCGCCAGACTGAACTACAAATACAAAGCAAGACCCTGTATCAAAAAAAAAAAAAAAAAAAAAAATGAATGAATGATTCTACCTCAAACAGGACTTTGCACACACCTGTAACCCATCCCCCAACACTCTGGAAAGCTGAGGCAAGAAGAGCACCAAGTTTAAGCTCAGCCTGGGCAACCAAGCAGCTCAGTGAGGCCCTCTCTCAAAATAAGAAATTAAAAGAAGCTGGGAGTATAACTAAGTGTTAAGGACCTGGGTTCAATCTTGGCCAACAGTACGCCCTGACATGTTCCAAGCAGAAAAGTCATAAAAAACGTTTCAATATTTAAAATACAAAATTATAGCCCACCAAATGTTTAACATTTCCCATTCTATCCAGTTCCTAGAGACACATTATTTTTGTAACAACTAGTTAGGTTTTCAAAGAACATGCAGAACATGTTTACCTTATTTTCATTTAAATATTTTTGAAAAAAGAAACCACCCTAATTTTACATAAAATCTTCAAAGATTCAGCTCTTTACTGGTTCTAATTATTTTGTGGAATCCTGCTCCATTTCAGTTGAACACAGTCTACAGAGCACTACCTCAAGAGATAATCTTGGCTACATATTTCAGGGCATGAAGATACCTCAATTTGAAACTCTTCAGTGATAACTCACAGCCACATATATATGTTTGGGGAGAAATTCAAAATTATTCATATTTGGAAAAATACCACCAGAAAGAAAAAGCACATCAAAATATTAAGTTAACTTAAAACAATTAGTTTTTGTTTTACTTCCAAAATGTCCTCATTGATCTTCTATTACTTTCTAATTAGAAAAAAATGTATTGCTCTTATGCTACAGGGAAGAAATCAAGTCCAAAATACTATGCAGCATATACTCTTACGATTCTATATAGGACGGCATTCTGAGTAAGACAAAATGAGAACAGTAAACATCTTAGAGCCGTGATGCGAAATCTTTGAGTTTTCAATGAAAACAGTACAAAGAGCCCAGTGCAGTGTACATGTGCTGTAGGTCCACCACCATCGCCCAATCAGCTTGGACATGGAAGCGAGCTTCAAAGGAACACAAAAGAAATCTGGAAGATGGTGAAATACTCCACTCTCTCATCATAATGATGGTAGTAGTGTTGTGGTCACGCAACTGCCCCATTTATCAAAGCTCACATTAAAAAAAAAAAAAAAAAACAGGCATGGCGACACTTGCCTGTACTCCCCAGCTATCTGGGATTTAGGAAAGAAGATCAAGAGTTAGACCAACGCAGAACCCCTTTCTCAAAAACAGCTGGTTGAGTTAATATATACAATACAAACCTCAATCTACAAATTCAAAGTAGCCAAAAATAATTACTTCTTTGTTAAGCTTGTATTTTTTCCAGACAGACAATTTCACTAGATTAAAAAAAAAAAAAAAAATGGGGACTTCTGTACTACTTCAAATTTCTCGGTTTACACATATGAAAACAAGACTGAAAGAAATTTGCTCAAGGGTCTATTGCAAGATAATAATAATATGCTAAAGTACATATGATTGCCATTCACTTCAAATCCAGAGCTCATGCTTCATTCTCACTCTTCTGTAGTTAGGAAGGTTGAGTATGAAGCTGTGGGTTTTTTCGAAAGACAAGTTTCCACAAAGTGAACATACAAGTATACTGTATCAAAACACAACTCAAATATTTAAACACAAACTTCACACTCATGTGGCTAAATGTATAAGTTACCAACTTTTGTCAAATCGTTCACTTCATAAAGTAAAATGAATATTGGAGTCATTGCTAGGTAGAACCAAACAGATCTGTGCTCTCAGCTCCAATATGGGGGCATTTGATTTATGGTGAACTGACTGGGGGAAAAAAAATCGAAAGGGCAAAACCAAAATAAGCCTATAAACAAAGCAGCTTAATTACCAAATTAAAAAATGAAAACGATTTTCATTTCAAGATTATAGCACATTACATCAATATATGCTACAAAGAAATGGTTTTCAAACCATCTATATGGTAATTTATTAAAGCAAAATAATCACTTTGTTTTTCAAAATGCAAGGAAAAGAACCATCTTTGTTATACAAAAACTGCAGAGCTGAATTTAAACTTTTCAGGGGTTTAAGATGCAAAATAGTAACTAAAGGGAAATAAATCTATTCCTTGTGCCTCAGCTGAGCATATTCTCAACAGTTTTTTAGGGAAAGAAACCACTAGGTTTTAATAGAAACAGAAGTCAGTTAAGTCTCTACTACTATTTCCACACAGATTTGTCTGACACCTAAGTTTTAAACTTAGAATGCTAATGTAACTAGTTAAACATTAGTAACACACACTAAGACTCTTCTACAACAGGCAAGTAATTTAAAATTGTATATAAAGCTCTGGGGAAGCCAATCCTGAAAAATGGGATTTCCCTCATACTATTTGTGACATTTAAACCAAATCCACAGAGCTGATTAACAAACTAACAAAAGTAAACCTCTGGAAATAGGAAGTCCTAACCGGTAAATAAAACCTATAAAAGGTTAAACAAAACCTTTAAAAAAATCATTCCATGCACGCACAATATTCATGTATTAGAAGAAGGCCTTTCATATAAATAGCCAAGACTCTCAAACATTTGAGATCCTGGCTTAGTGAGAGTGACTGACAGACAACAGCTGGGGAGACTTTGTATTGATCTTGTAACATCCTGACATACTTTGGGAGAAAGAATCCACGAAGAGGTCGTTATAATGGCAAAAAATAAACTGTGAGGATTTCGCTTCGAGTTATGCGACACCCAATCCCTTACAATGGAAGCCCCTAACAAATTCCTGTACCCTAGAATCCCTCTTTGGTTTGCAAGCCTGGTGCAAAGTAATACATCTCCTTCCTCCCAAAGACTTCGTGGAAAAATTAAAAACACCTGACCAGATAAATGAATACATGGAATCCAATCACTTTCCCACCTGTCTGCCTGACTCATTTTGCATTTTAAATTTTACTTTAGAACTCTCGCCTTCCATAATAGAGGGGTTAAGGCGACGCCCAATTTCCCAGGCCGCAAAAACTATTTTGACCCGCCACATTTCCAGGTAATCTACTTTTTCTCCCCTTCATCGTAAACTTCAATCCGGTATCCCCCCCACCTATCCACCCCGTGCAGACATTAAGGATCTGTAGATCCAAAGCTCTAACAATACAAAGGTGAATTCCTAAGATTCCGCGAAGGGCTCCCCCAACGGGTGGGGAGAGTTCCGGGCGGCGGGCCGAAACGCTCCAGCTCCGCAAAGCCCAGGGGCGGGAGCGGGTGTGACCGCACAATCCCACCGGCGCTCGCACGCTCGGCGCCCCTATCTCCAGGCGCTCAGGCCTGCTCCAGAGGCGCTCCCCGCCACCCAGCAGCCGCCTGGCTTCTCTTCACCGGCCCGCCAACAGTCTCCCTAGCACCCAACAAGGTAGTTCATTAGACAAGAAAAAGAAAGAGGTGTCTGACGTGTTGTTTCAAAACATAACGGAGTCCGGGCCCCCGAGACCGTTAAACCGCGGGTAGAGGGGGGGAGAAGCGAGGAACCTTGCGGCCTCTGGCTTTGGCCTGGCCGCCCTTCCGACCCCTGGTTCACTCTCCAGGAATAGCAACACTCCTCCCGACCCACTCCAACCCCTAGAACACCAGACAACGCGGCAAAAGGGTCAATACCTTGTAGAAAGCCCCGTTGGAGCCGCGAACCTCCACCGTCAGCTCCGCCATGTTGGAACCGCAAAGGCCGCTGGGAAGAGATTCTAGAAACTTTCCAACCAGAGGGGAGGAGGGGGGAGGGGCTCCAGGAGGCGGGGAAGGGCGGGAACGTGGGCGGGGATTGGGAATTCCCCGCCCCGCGCCCTGGGGTCTCCGCGTGCAGCCGAGACGCTGCGGGCGGGATAGCTCCGCTCCTCACACCCCACGCCCGCCCGGGGCTCCGCCCGCCGCCTCCCGACACAATCGCCCGAACTCCGCTGACCCGCCCCTGTCCCCGCCCACTGGTGCCGGCGGCTGCGTCCGCGGGGCTGGTCTGCGCCTTTCCCAGCTAGGGGAGCAGTGGCCGGAACCCCTGGGTTTCTCTGCGCTTTGGGGCTCCACGTGCCCGCTGATATAACCTCTGAAGAAGAAAGATGAGCCTAAAAAACGAACACACTATTTGCACCAAGCCCCTCCCCCGTTTTTAAAAATAGGCTCTTTCAAATTCCATAGTTGATAGCCCCTCTCTTAGTTTGTCCAGGTCCTCTGCACCTGTTACCGTTTTAGCTGTTTAAAAGTCAGACTAAAAACCAGGTGTGGTGGCACATACCTGTAATTCCTGCGCTCTGGGATGCTGAAGCGGAAGGACGGCAAATCTTTGCCCAGCCTAATCGATGTAGCGACACCTTGTTTCATAAATAAAAAAATTTTTTTAACTTTTTAAAAAAATTTTTAAAGAAGGGAGCTGGAGAAGTAGCTCAATACAGATATCCTCATTCAATCCCCAGTAGTGCCAAACGTAAGAATAATAAATCCAGATATGGTAGCACAGGTCCGAAATCCCAGACACTTGGGAGATTGGAGCAAGTAGATTGCAAGTTCAAAGCCAGTCTGTGCAATTTGTGAGGCCCTGCATCAAAAATACAAAGAGCTGGCCCAGCGTGGTGGCTCATGTCTGTAATCTCAGCACTCCGGAGGCAGAGGCACTAGGATTGCCTTGAATTCAAGGCTAGCGAGGGATACATAGTGAATTCAGGGCCAGCCTGAATTACAGAGTGAAACTCTGTATCAAAATAAATAAATAAATAAAAATAATACATTTCCAAATGAGGTTTTTTTTTTTTTTTTTTTTTTTTTTTGAGACAAAGAGTTTCTCTATTTCAGGCAGACCTTGAACTCACTATGTAACCTGGCTAGCCTTGAACTCAAGGTAATCCTCCTGTCTCTGCCTCCCAAGTGCTGGGATTGCAGGCATGAGCCACCATGCCCAGCCCTGTAGTATGTGGTAGATTGATTGCTGGTGGGCGTGAGTCTCCACACCCAGCACTGTTGTATGTGGTTACCAGGGATCCAACCTGGGGTCTTGTGCTTGCAAGGCAGGAGCCGGAACCACTGAGTTTAACCCCTGGCCCAGAGGTTGCTTTTTGTTCGGTTTTTTGACACGGGGTCTCACAGGAAGCCCTAAACTCACTATGTAGCCCAAACTATCCTCGAATGTGAGGCAATCCTGCTGTCTCTGCCTCTCAAGTGCTGGGATTACAGGCATGAGCCAGCGCTCCTGGCACTGTGGTATGGGATCAACCACTGCAGGTGCTAGAACCCCTGAGCAAAATCCCTGGGCCCCAAATAAGAATATTGACAAAAAAAATTAAATTGAAAATGTTAACTTTGGCAAGAAAAAAACACAAAGCATCCTTAAGTAACAGCCACCTGTTTCTGCTTCCTCCCTTGCTTCTTTCTTGGTTTTTGAGCCCGTCTCCCTACGTAGTCCAGCCTGGCCTTACACACATTACTGTACCCTAGATTAACTTTGCGCTCGAATGGCCACTTTTTATGGCTCCTGGCAGTGCTTGACCATGTCATTATGATCTTTCACAACTGTAATTATGACAGACAGCTAACCTAATTAGAAATATTGCAGGCAACAAAACAAAACAAAACCACACACACAAAGGGGTGGGATGTAGCTTACTGGCACTGCGCCTGCTTGGCAAGTGTAAAATCCTGAATTCAATTCCTGGTACCAGGCAGGGAAAAAAGAAAGAAAGAAATATTATTGGTGGTCAGACAGTGCTAGGTCATTGGAGAAGCCAGTGCAGAAAATAGGAACGTGTAGTGAGTGGAGACACATTTATTAAAGGACAGACTTCAGGACGAAGACGCCATGACTACACCTACTTCCCCAGGGATAAACAGTAAAGATGAATATTCTAAACAGGTATCAACCACCTGGGTGGGAGACCAAGGCCATGACCCACGCCTTCAGGAAAAGGCTTTGTTCTTTATGTGAATTATTTCCCCATTGGATCAACATTACCTAAGGGACTGTGCTTGTAATCTTTTTAGGTTGACCATAGTTTTGTCCTTGTCACATACTTCAGGGTTTTCCTGTTTAAAAGCTCCTTGCTAAGTGAAGTCCATGGCAAGTGGCTTCTCAGCTTCTCTTCGGTCTCTCTTGGAAACGGTCTTCCCCTCAATAAATACTTCCTACTCTTTTACCCCGCCCCATCCCAAGGATTGAACTTGAGTCCTTGTACTTGCAAGGTAAGAGTGGATACCACTTGAGCTAAATCCCCAGCTCAATACTTCCTACTCTTAACCTCTGTGGTTCCTCAGAATTCACATGAGCTGGCAACATCAGCCGTCTAGCTGGTTGGGAATTATATTTCCCTTATATTTTTTGGATTATTTAAAGGTCCTACATCGTCCTTCTATCATAATGTCCTAGTTTGCTTTTGGTTTTTCTTTTCTGTACTGAGAATAAAACCCAAGGCCTTAACAATGAGCTGCATCTCCAACTATGGACCCTGCTACTTTTTGAGGCAAGATCTGACTGAGTCTCCAAATTTGCCCAGACTGGGCTTCCTCTCCGAATGCTGTGATTATTAGTACACCCTGACTTTTTTTCCCTGTCCATTTACTTTGATTTTAAGTAGGCTCAGTGATGTCTACCTAGGGAAAACTGAAGGAGGATTAAAGTTTGAGGCCAGCCTGGGCAACATAGCGAGATCTCTCTAAAAAAAAAAAAAAAAAAAAAAAAACCCAAAAATAAAAAACAAAGAAAGAAAGATGAGCAGCTTCTCCTCTGGCCATTCCCCCTACCCCGTTGTCTTTCCTTGGAGCCAGCTAACTGTGGCTCTAAATGTGAATCCAAATAAGCCTGTACTCCTCGACGTTGTGAGTGTTGGGTATTGTATCTCAGTAACACGGAAAGTGGGATTTCTATATGAGAGAAGCACCAACGTTGCTGTGACATCATCTGAGCAGACAGTGAAGAAATCTTTAGAACTGGTTTGCAGGAAGAATTTGAAAAGGCTTGGAGCTTCCAGATGGAGGCATAGCCCTAGGACGCTGCAAGCTGAGCTTCATGGCAGAGTCTCACCTGAGCTAGATTCTTGTGACTTGAAAGCTGATAAAAAGTAAAGGGGAAGGTCAGGATGTTTCAATCAGGAAAAAACATCACTGGCATTTGAACTTCCCTCCGTGTGTAATATGCTCTGGTAGACCACATTTTCCCATGTCCTGAGAATTTTCAGGAGACTGAGATTAAGGGCAGCAGGCTAATTAACCTGGCAGAGGAAATTTTAAGCCAGCCTAATATTCAGGCTGGGGCATGGATACTGTTGGGAGAAGTTAGCCAGCTTTACATAAGAATTGAGCGAAATAGCACAGCTGGATGGCTTTTCAAGTTTTGAGTTTCACCAGAAAGGAAGCTCCTCTGAAGCTGAGTTCAGTAAAATCGGATCAGAGGTGGCCAGCCTTGGCTACACAGTCTCAGGAACAAACAAAACCAAAACAAGGCAATAGAAAAACATGGCCTGAGGACCTATGAGGAACCGGCAAGGCCCCCCTCTTTACCAGCTCAAAATTGCAAAATATTTTGCTTTGAGAGGAGAGGGAATTTATGTCATGGGACAGAATTCTCTACATAGTGCCCCTCCAGGCACTCAGAGACTTCTCTGACCATGATGCAAAGGAGCCTGGCTACTGCAAAAGCAGAGGCACACCTTGGTACAGACATGCAGGATGCAGGAGGTTAGGGATAAAGGAAGCTTCCATCTAGATTTCAGAAAAAGGCCTAGGAAGCCAGACCGTACACCCTGGGAGGGCGGTTCAGGAAGCTATGAAAGTGAAACCAAAAGTACAGTGGAGCCCTCAGGAAGCTGGAGATGCCAGGAACATGGAACATGTAAGGAAAGCTGACAGGAATGAGAAAAGCCAACTAGGAAGACAGACGTCATGAGGACTACAATTACAAGAATAGATGAGGGGGTGGGACTGTCCAAACTGTTTAGAGTTCACGCCTCACCACAGCTTGCTCCAGGTACTAGCCATGGAAATACAAGATTTGATGTTTTTCCTGCTGGAACTTGGTCTTGCTCTGGTCTCACTGGTTCTGATTCTCCCGTTTTTCCTTTTTGAAATGAAATGTTTATTCTGTGCCATGGCACATCAACAGCCTTTAACCTTCTTTCTGATTTTTTATAGGGGCCCACCACTCAGAATTTGCCTTAAATCTCACAGAAGACTTTGGACTTGGACTCTTCCACAATGCTGGTACTCAGAGGACTTTGCCAACTCTTGGAGATGGACTGAATACAATTTGCATAAAAAAATATGCATGAGTCTTTAGGGAGCCATGGCCTGAATGTCATGGTTTATATCTAGATGGCTTCCTAAATCCTCATGTAATCATAGGTAGGACCTTGGAAGGTGATTGATTGGATTATGTGAGGAGGTAAGACTTTGTGTTTGTCAAGAGAAGAGGTTCACTGGGGAATGGCTTGGAACAGTTTATCTCCTTCCCCAGCTCCTCCATTCTCTCTCTGCTTCCTGTCCACCCTGCCCTGAGCAGCTCTTCTCTGCCCTGCTCCTCGGCCATGCTATCCTAACTGGGAGTCAGCCAGCTATGAATTAAACAAACAGGGAGCCAAAATAAACCCCTTCTCCTCTAAATTACAGACATCAGAAATGGCCTCCATGATAAGAAAGTGACTAAAACAGCAGACGTATCTATTTTTTCATTTATTTGCAATATAAATCTAAAAGTAGCTAATTTCTGGTGTGGTAACTTGACATTTAAACTTTCAAATACTCCGATTCTTTTCCAGAGTAGCAGCATGATTTGGATTGCTGTCATCAGTATGAGAGTCCTAGTGTGCTCTAGAGATGACTTTCTTTCAGTTTCTCATCTTTTTTTTTTTTTTTCCATTTTTATCTTCCTTCCCTCCTTTTACTTGTTTTGCCTTCTGCATATTGTTGGTGTTTTTTTGATTTCTCAATGTGAGTGATTTAGAGCAAGGCCATAAAGGTTCTTTCTATTTGGATCTAGGGCAAAGCATGCTGCATTGTCTGAGCTCTGAAAAATGGAGAATTGGTCCTCTTCAAGCCTTGCATAGTGAAAACATGTTAGTCTGGACCCCGGCCGACATTTTTACTACTGCTGCTTCACGAGTTCGGTCAAGTAACTGAGCTGGAACGGTAACCAGTGATTCATCTCAGATCACACAGACACTCAGTGGTGGCACTAGGGTTGAAGCCATCCGCTTTCCGTTTCCGGGGCTCACAGGGGATGATCGTGCACAGCACTACGCAACGCTCATAACCCGACGTGATACAAATTACCACACTCAACCTGATCGACTCTTTTTTGTTTCATCCTCTCTGTGTCCCCACCACAGCAGAAAAGAAACTTTGAAATGACCTGTTTTGTTTCTGTTTTGTGCTTTGTTTCGGCTTCCTTCAGCCTTTCTATAGATAAGATCAAGCTGGTGTGTTCAGCTCATCAGAACACTCATTCCTCCATGGAATTTTCCAATTCTAGAATGTAAAGTAGAGCCAAAACCTTTAAACCACACCACTGTATTTTACGGGAGTGGCAGAGCACACTTTTAATCCTAACCACCTGGAAGACTGAAGCAGGAGCTCTCCAATTCAAGGCTAGCCTGGAAAATTAGATCCTGTTTCAAAATAAAAATGTAAAGGTCTATGGCTATAGCCCAGTGGTATAGTGCTTCCCTAGCAGGCCAGAAAATTTCAGCCAGTAAACAAACAAATGAACAAAGTTTTCTCTATGTATCACAACTCAGATACCAACCATGGTTGCTACAGCCACATAATTTTGTCCATTGACATCTCATATATGCAGTTAAACAAAAATTTTAAAGATTTTGATCAATTTTATGGTGCTATTTTTAGCCTGTTTTGTTGTTGTTGTTGTTGTTGTTTTGTTTTGTTTTGAGACAGAGTCTTGCTTTGTTGTTCAGACTGGCTCCAAACTCACTATATAGCTTAGGCCAGCCTCAAACTCACAGCAATCCTCCTGCCTCTGCCTCCTGAGTGCTGGGATTACAAGCATGAGCCACCATGCTTGGCACTGTGATATATGATTACCAGGGATCAAACCTTGTGGTCAAACCTCGGAACCTTATGCTTGCCAGGCAGACAGACACTGGAACCACTGAGCTAAATTCCCAGCCCATAGCTTAAGTTATCTTAATGATGTAGGATACTGAAATATATAGTCATCATCTTAAATTTCAAAATAGTGCACTTGAAAATACTTTTGACTTGTCTAACTTGATTTTGGTTTTGAGGCAGAAAGTAGTTAAAAGGCTACAGTACTTCCAAGCATAGACAGCAGATGAGTAGACTTTGAAGGAATGAATGGAGATTTTCCCAAAGAAAAACTTTGCCAACTACTATTCAGACAGAAGACTAATATCCAAAATATATAAATAACCCAAGAAACTTGCTGAAGAACAAATAATCCAATCAGTAAATAGGCAAATGAACAAACAGAATAGCCACTTCTCAAAAGAGAAATACAAATGGCCAGTAATTACATCATAAATAGTCAATATCTTTAGCTATCAGGAAAATGCAAAACTATATTGAGTCCTGGGGATGTAGCTCATAGGCAGTGCACCTGTCTGGCAAGCACAAAATCCTGAGTTTGAACCCTACTATAAAAACAACAACGACAACAACAACAAAAAACAACGATATTGAGATTCTATCTTACTTGTTGGGATGACTGTAATCAAGAATACCCAAAGCAATAAATGTTGGCAATTATGCTGGGGGAAAAAATGAATACTTATACACTATTGGTAGGTATCTGAATTAGCAAAGCCACCACGGAATCAGTGTGGAAAATGCTAAAAAAAAACCCCTAAAACTAGAACTACCGTATGATATGTCTGTACCACACCTTGGCATATACTAGAAGAAATGAAAGCCACAATACTATAGAAATATTTGCACACCCATGTTAACTTATGGAATCAGTGTTGGTGCCCACATATAAAATGTAGTATATGAGGTGTTACGCCTGTGTCTAGATGTCTCACCAAAGCCTCATGTGGTCATAATTGAGGCTTTTCAAAGGAGGCTGGATCCAGGGTGTGTGATTACTGAATTAGTCCACTGTTGGCCTGGCAGAGTAGAGAGTGGCCTGGGTGTATAGAGTGGGGTGACCATCCACAGGGTGGGCAGCCTAGACGGGAGGAAAGGGAGAGGTCAGCTCCTGCTTTCTCCCTCAATACTTCTGCCTTGCTTCCTTTTGCCCCCATGAACTGCTTCTCCTCTGTGATGCCCTTTTGCACTCTGCTCTGTCTTGGAGCCAGCCATCCGTAAAGGTTATTGTACTGGAGAGCTCGCAGACCCCGGCTAACTTGGGAAAGGACTCAGTTGTCCTTGAACATGTACTCAGTGGGGGAAAATGACCCCTCCCCCTCTGACTATACTTACTCAAAACAGTCACACTCCGACTTCTGGGAGGGACTGGTCCCCCCTCCAGAGAATCCGGAAGTGACTTAGTAACAGCCTGCCGTTTTTTTCTGGAGAGGCTATATAAGAGGAAAAAGGACCATGAGCTAGATGGAACCCACTGTGAGAATGAGCTGAGGCCCTCCATACTGTTTTTTACCCATGGTTGCACCCTATCGGTGGTGCTGTTTGCTAGAGTGAGGACAAGCTAGACCCTCTGTGCTGTAATCTGTCTGACAACGTTACAGTGTTGTTCTGCTGCAGCAGTAATTATATTCTCAAATAATTCTTTCTACAATTTTTTACTACTTTACTTTAATATATATATATATGTATTCTCATTTCTGGCTTGTTTTGGTTTCATTTTGTATCGAACCTCAATTTCTAAGTAAAGATATACCAATTCAGCAAGTTTTCTTCCCTTGCTGAAACACCATCTATGAACTGAATCTTCTACAAATAGTGAGCGACACCAGGCCTTCTGTCCTTCAAGTTCAGGTGCTGCATCTTGTGTCTCAGCAACAAGAAAACCTGCCACTCCCTTTCACAGTGGTGCACTTTCACACTGCCGTGAGTACTTCTTTTCCTACTTTTGTTTTTCTTTTCCTACTTTTATCAGCCCTGCAAACTCTGGCAAAGCATGTTTCTTTTCATTTCATACCTTTCATAAACATAAAACTTCAAAAAAATAAAGCAAGAAAAGTAACTGAGACATGAGGTATGATCAAAACATATGGTGCATGTGTAAATTTTCAAAATATTTTTTAAAAATAAAAACCACATTACCATAAATCCCCCCCATAGTACTCTCCCTCAAGTCAAACACATCTATCCCACCATTCTCGTTACTAAGTGTATTCATACTCACTCCTCTATGTATGTGGGCAGTTGTCATTTCAACCAATTGATCCTTGTATTGAATGAATTTGATAAAATTGCCATTTTTATATTTCCTGTTATAGTATCTTATAAAAGTAACAAAAATATGCAATTTTTGGTCATCTTGTATTTAAAGAATTTGACTAGGAAGTGGTTAAAGATACTCAGATATATAAAGTAGAAAGAGCCAAATCCTGTCATTTGCAAAAAATAGATGGATGGGCCGGGGATTTAGCTCAGTGGTTCCTGCACCTGTCTTGCAAGCGCAAGGACCCAGGTTCGATCCCCGGTAACCACATAACAATACTGGGCG
>PVIR01006889.1:48323-63678 GCA_004026965.1 Petromus typicus
TCTTTCCTGGACTCTGTCCATTACATGTGCAGTTGTTCTTGCACCGCTTTATTTGTCTTACAGTTTAGCTTGGACTGGTATTTATTTACAGGCGGTGATCAGTGTTTACATTTCAAAAACTTGCTAAGGAAAAACACAGTGCCATCAGTCTCTCACACTGTTCCTCTGTACACCAGGCATGGCAATGCGCTTCTGTGCTTCTAGCCCTTGGAGGCCAAGGTAAGAGGTCACCATGAGCTTCAGAGCACCCTGGACTGCATGTTAAATTCAATGCCAGCCTCAATTACGTAGTGAGGCCCTATCTCAAAGACAAAAACAAACCCTCCTCACTTCAAATTTATTCCATTTTTATGAAGTGTGATAGAAGAAAAATACAGTGAACGCTGGGGCTCAATGCCATCCAATCAAAAGGAGGCTCATGAAACCAGGACATGTCCTCACCTCCCTTATTCCCTGGATGTCCCACCATGTGATTTCTGGCTCTTCCCTAAAGTCAAATTATCCTGAAAGGTAAACATCTGGAGTCAATTGAGGACATCAAGGCAGTTATGACCCAGAAACCCAGAAAGATACTCACAAAAGAGGACTTGGGGAACTGCTTCAGAAGAACAAGCAAATGCTTCAGAGAGCAGCAAGAATGATGTGGTAAAGCTGGGAGTGGTGGCCCCCCTCATAATACCAGCACTTTGGAGGCTGAGGCAGGAGGATTGCTGTGAGTTCAAGGCTATCCTGGGCTATATATTGAATTCAAGGCCAGTGTGAACTACACCAAGAGACCCTGTGTCAGAAAGAAAAAAAGGATGGGGTAAATATGTCTGAAGCAAGGGTAAATACTTTGAGTGAGACTAAAGGGAGTATGCCAATAATAACAATTTTTATATAACAAAATAGCACATTTTCCCATAATATCACGTATATGTATTGCTATGTAGATAAGCTATTAAATAAATGAGGATTACCTTTCTGGCATACATTCCTATTTCCCCCAGCATTTTCAATTATCTTTTTTAAAACATTATTAATGTTCTAACTACCTATCAATAATTCAAATACTTATTCATAATTCAAACCCAAACTCTGCTTACTTTTCTGAATATCATCTTAAGAAGTTCATTCCATCAGTTTTATCTCTAAAAAACTCTCTTACAAATTTGTTTTGTTTTGTTTTAAAGGTTTTTTGAGACAGGGTCTCACTTTGGAGTTCAGGCTGGTCCTGAGCTCAGCCTCAGACTCATCACAGCAATCCTCCTGCCTCTGCCTCCTGAGTGCTGGGATGACAGGCGTGAGCCACCACGCCCGGCACTGTGGTGTGTGGTACTGATTGCTGCTGGGCGTGAGTCTCCACACCCAGTATTGTATGTGGTTACTGAGGATCAAACCCAGGTCCTTGCACTTGCAAGACAGGCGCCAGAACCATTGAGCTAAAATCTCTGGCCCGCTCTTACAAATTTTTTACCTCAAGTTTGTCTGTTTATGCTCAACACACTCATCTTTTGATTTCCCCTTCACTGACATTCCAGAGATTTAACTCCCCCTGTTATTTAGTCCCCAGTATATTTTTTTAAGGACCACAGTCTCCACTTGCTTCCTCAAATGAAAGACTAGGAAAAGGTAAATTTTTTACATTTCTTTGTCTTTGAAAAGTCTATTTAATTGTTCTGAGGATAGTTTGGCTGGCTACAAAAATCACAATCCTGCAGAATTTTGGAAGGCCTTGCTCAAATATCTTCTCACTTCCAGTTTTATTACTGAAAGGTTTAAAGCAATGTCACTCCTTCTACTTTTAAAAGGGAGCATGGTTCCATTTCTAGGTGCTTGTAGTATGCTATTTTCATCTCAAATATCCTGCAATTCTGTGATGATGTTCTTTGGTGTGAGTCTATTTATATTAATGGGTTGGGCACTATATGGGGTCTTCCAGTCGGACACCACTCAGTCTCTTCCAGTCGGATACCACTCAGAAGTGTTTCTGAATTATTTCACAGGAAGTTTCTACTTCTTCTACTTATTCTTTATTCTCTTCCTGGAATGTCTTCAATTTGGACTCTTATTCCAGTTTTCTTTGTACGTTTTTAAATCATTTGTTCTATTTTCTAAATATTTTTCTCAGTCTTATCTTTCCATGACTCTTTGCATGTTTGTTGTTATATTAATCTCTGAACTTTCCAATCTCTTAAAGTGTATAAGTAGGTAATATATGCACTATAACATTTATATTTCACAGAATTTCTTTTCCCCATTAAACTCAGGACCTTGTGCTTCAACAGGCAGACACTGTGCCGCTGAGCTACGTCCTGGAAATTTTTCTCATAGAATTTTGCATATATGCATAGATACATACATATTCCTATTATATTTAGGCAGTAATGAAGACATAAGTGATAATGTTTTGTAAGTTTGTCCTTGCATTGTCTCTGTCTCCTTAAGCTGATCTGAATCCATCTGGTACTCTGTTCACTTAGGACCTTGTTTACTGATTTCTTTTCAGAGAATTCTCTTAAACCCTTGGGGGAAGCAAAGACATACCAGCTGCTCAGTTCGTATTTTCCTTGTAAGGTATATGTGGGGCGGTGGCAGCATAGCCTTTTTTGTGCAAACTTAAGGTTTGGCTTTGTTACTCAGATTTCAAAATTAAAGAATGAGCAATAAATATTAAGGGTGACTGGCACACTCAATAAAAAGAATAATGAACAAATAAGTTAGGATAACAGTCACCACTTAGTGTAGGAAAAAGAAAGACTTTTAGTAGGAAAGCAGTATAAAGAAAAGCTTCTGAGCTGAGGACATACCTCAGTGGTGCAGCGCCCACCTGACAAGCACAAGGCCCTGATTCCAAGCACAAAAAAGAAAGAAAAGGAAGAAGAAAAAATCTTCTAAGATGCAATAAAGTTTTATTTATTTATTCTGAGACAGAGTCTGACGATACAAGTCAGGCTGGCCTTGAATTGATCATCTTCCTACCTCAGCTTCCCAAACGCTGGGATTACAGATATATATCATTACAACTGGCTCTAAGGAAGGTTTTCAATCTTAAACTAATGGGTTCATTCTAACCTACCTTATTGTTTATACCTTTTCATGAACAAAAAGCACGCACTTAGATGATACACTTACATTTTTTTGAAAGGGGCATTTTCAATATGACTATAGAATTTTTGTGCTTTTGGACATTAATCGCCTTTGCTGATTTTGGCTATACCATCACTATGAGGCATTTTGAAAGATAACTACAAAAAACAACAACAAAAAACGTAAGCAATGCAAAAACAGAATAAGATAACTACAGATGATATAGACTTCAAAGTATTTGTTTAATGTGTTATGAATAAATAAAACTAGTTAGAAATAGAGCTGAAATTTACTAGCATTTTCAATTTCTAATATAAAGCACAATTTAAAGCCAAAAAGATGGAAAGTAAACAACTCCAAAAATGTTACTAATACTTTCAAGAGTTAATAAGATAAGAGAAGGAGCTGGTTTTATAAAACATATTTTTAAACAGGCCAAATCATTTCATAATGCTACCAAATGTACATCAAAGAAAATTGTTCTCACCCTGTATGAAGCACAGCAAACCCATCGTTCTGGTTGATTAGGATAAGGGAATTGGATGGAGCCCATATAATCAGCATGTGAATTTGATTAAAATTGTTTTGCTTTAAATACATACTTGGTGATGTTGAGAAGCAGATACTTCTATATAAAAAACATTAAATCAAGTAAATGTCATTGAGCAAAAACAGAAAGAAGACATCTGTGACAACTAAAGGTCCATAGAGAATTTTGATTTTTCAGATTTAATGAAACATTTGACCTGGTTACATTGTTTTGTTCTTCTTTTGTGACTTTTTTTTTTTTTTGGAGACAGGGTCTCGCTTTGTGATTCAGGCTGGCCCTGAGCTCAGCCTCCAACTCACATCACAGCAATCCTCCTGCCTCTGCCTCCTGAGTGCTGGGATTACAGGCGTGAGCCAACACGCCCGGCACTGTGGTATGTGGTACTGATTGCTGGTGGGCATGGTGACACACCAGCACCATGGAACTGTTGGATGTGGTTACCAGGGATGGAACCAAGGCCCTTGCACTTGAACAGCAGGCGCCAGAACCACTGAGCTAAATTCCCAGCCTAAGTAAGGTAATTTTTTGTTTGTGTTTGTTTCCGCAATAGTGGGGATTGAACCCACGGCCTATGCACAGACCTACATACCCAGCTTTGTTTTCTTAGTTTGAGATAGGGTTTCACAAAGTTACTGAGATAAACTAGTGGAGCTGGAACTTGTAATTCTCCTGCCTCAGGCTCCCAGAGAGCCCACTATGCTGAGCTAAACTGATTCTTTAAAAATTACTGCAATAATAATGGCATACTGTGCTCAAGAAGCTGCAAAAGCAAAGAAAGTGGGAAGGATATTGAATCCAATACACTGAATAAAGTTATGACTCTTACCTGTATGTAAATATGCTTTTTATTCACTCAGGTAAACATTGTCAGATATATTGATTACTATAATATGTGCACAATTTTATAAAACATTCTTGACTCTATCCGTCTTGGATTTTTGAAATTTGTACTTGTGATCTTCTAAATTTAAGAACAAATAATTCTTGGGCTGAGGATGTAGCTCAGCAGTGCAGTGCATGCTTGGTAAGTGCAAGGCCCTGAGTTGGATACATAGTACCAAAAATCCATAGATAGATACATAGATAAATAAATTTTATAAAAGCTATTTTATTGAACCAGATGTGATGGGGCTGTTTCTAATGTCAGCACTTGGGGATACTAAAGCAAGAAAATTAAATCTGCCCCGAGCCTGGGAAACTGAGCTACTTAAAAAGATCCTGTCTCAGAAGAAAAAAGGTGTGGAATCCCTAGGCTCAGTCTCTACTAACACACACACTCTATTCATTCATCAATAAACATTTATGGAATATACACCCCATATTAAGTATTTGGTCAGCGCTCGATATGTTTGGCACAACAATGACATGGTCAGTTTCTTTGAATCTCATTTTTTTTCACATTTTTAAAATTGGTTATATAGATTAATGAGATTTATTTATTTATGTATTCATTTATTCATAGTCCTAGAGAGATAAAGAATAACATAACATCATTTTTCTGTGTATGCTACATTTTTCATTGGCATAGACCTACCCTGAGCACAGTGCTTTTCACTTGCCGTCATGTGTTCTTGTCAAACACAAGAGCTTGGAATCTATGTTAGATCCACCAGGTGATCACAAAACTACATATGTGAGAATTCTTGAAGCAAAATCAGTTTTAAGAAAATTGGTTGGAGGGCCAGAGATTTACCTCAGTGGTTCTGGTGCCTGCCTTGCAAGTGCAAGGGCCCGGGTTCGGGCCCAGGTTCAACCCCAGTAACCACATACAACAATGCCGGGTGTGGTGACTCAACCCACCAGCAATCAGAACCACATACCACAGTTCCAGGCATGGTGGCTCACGCCTATAATCCCAGCACTCAGGTAGGCAGAGGCAAGAGGACTGCTGTGAGTTCAAGGCTGAGTTCAGGGCCACCCTAATCTACAAAAAGTGAGACCCTGCCTCAAAACCAAAGCAAAACAAAAAACAAAAAACCTCCTGCCTAATAGTGCAGATAGAGTAGGACAGTCATGAGCTTTATACTCACGGGGGTTGAAATTCCAGTAGCACTGAAACATCAGGAACGGTGATTTTCCTTCAGTTGATTGTTGTGAGGTAAAACAGTTTAGTATTCATAGTTCACTTCTTTTGGATCATATGTCATCTATAATTCACAAACTGGAGCACGAATCATGTATTAATCACATATCTATATGTCTAGCAAAATGTCTGCTATGGTGTGTAGAGTACAGTCCATTTTTTAACTTAATGGCGTTGAACAAATGTAAGAAGTCAAAATAAGAGAATAAATGATAGATTAATCAGAATCAAATATTTCATCATGGACTCATTTTTAGCTAGCTGGCATTGCTTCTTCTTGGATGCCAGGAAGAAAGGATGTCAAGGTGGTCAGTATTTATTGGATATTTAGTATATTTTGTATGTTAAAGCTTTTCATAATTTTTGTTCAGTCATGTGGGGCTGCTACACAGAAAAATAAGTGAGAGTCTCACGCCTTTAGCAATAATTGAAAATATAATAATGGCCTTATCCTTGTGGACTAAGCATTTTCAAAGGAACTGACAAGTGTATTGCATGGGCTTTACATTTTTAAATATACTTTTTATTTATCTTTGGGTTTTCTGTTTTTATCTTGATTGTTTGTTTGTTAGTGTTTTCAGATAATGTCTTACTATATAATTCTGGCTGATCTTGAATCTTCTAGGTAGCCAAGGCTGGTCTCAGCATAGTCCTCCAGCCTCAGCTTCCCTGGTGCCAGGGTCGCAGCCAGGCATGCGCCATCATGGCTGGCTCACAAACTTTACAAACTCTCAACCCTGTGTATGAAATGCACTTTACATGGTGACCAAGCATACATGCACACATAAGTATTTAAAAGTAATGTTTTATGAAGTAATATATACTTTTTTTTTTTTGAGGCAGGATCTCACTTCATAGTTCAGGCTGGCCTCAATCACATGGTGATCCTCCTGCCTCAGCCTCCCAAGTGCTGGAATTACAGGTGTGCATAACCATGCCAAGCTGCACATTCTTATTCTGTGAGTGGATTCTAGTAGTTTTTTTCCTGTTTCCTTTCATTATACTTTTCCTAATTCTAAACATCCTGCCAACTAATGTTAGTTTATAATTCATAACAGGTCATAACCTATTGTTTGGAAAGAACTGACATTCAATTACTAATACAGTGGGCCTTCAAGTTATGACCAGCCTGACATAAATGAGTTAATGGAAGATTCACCTATCTCTTGTTAGCTACAGTGTGTACCCAGGTAAACATTCAGATCTCTGTGCTATTGACACACAACCAACTACTGAGTTACAACCAGCCCTCCAGAGCTGTCCAGGTTCCTTAGTCAAGGATCAACTGTAACACTGTTTTACTGATCTATGATAACATGTCTACTATGCTTTTACTTTGGGGGTCCACCAAAGTTCTAGATAATACATAAAATGTATTATGTATTGCCAAGCAGTCATGTGTGGGAGGGATTGGTAAGCCATTGGTACCAGGTGGAGTTGACCAAAGAAGTAAGCAGAGTTAACCAGAGCATTGTGGGAGAAAATAAGATATAAAAAGCATTGTCTCTAGGAAGATAGAAAATAAAATGCTTGCTTAAGACAGAGAGAGTGGCTAGTGCAGGGATCCAAAACAAGCCAGGGAGAAAGCAATTTAACCTGAGCTTATGGACTCGGAATAACCTGAAAATACTTGGAAAAAAGTATTGTAGAACGAGAGGAACTTCATAATATGGACAAGATTTGACGTGAGTCCCCCCTCATCCCCCGTCTGTTCTCCAAGTTAGTGTCTGAGACTGTGATATCTCCTTTGCATTTTGTGCCTTTAAAGGTCAAAAATGGAGGGGTTGATTGGGAAGCACTGACAACTGAAAAAATAATATTAAATGCATCTAAAGTATTCATTGCTTTCTTCTCATTATTAAAATTTTTTCCACATATGTTGTTTTGACTCTCTTTCAGCCATTAACTAAATAAATTCAGAGAATGTCAGGAATTTAGTTCGGTGATGCCTTACCTACCTTGCAAGCAGGAGGGCCTGAGTTTGATCATCGGTACCGCGGTGGGGGGGGGGGGTGTCAGAAAAAAACATATTCAGAGTATCGCCAACTTGCAATGGTTTGATTTACGGTTTTTAAACTTTACAAATGGCACAAGAGACTTATTTAGTAGAAACTGTCCTTCAGAATTTGAATTTGAATCTTTTCTTAGCTATCAATATGTGGTATGATACTCTTTCCATTGCTCCCTGGCGCTGTTGAGCACTTCCTGTCAGCTGACAGATCAGGAAAGCAAATGGCCGACCCAGGGTCTCGCGTTGTGATTCAGTCTGTCCCTGAGCTCAGCCTCAAACTCACATCACAGCAATCCTTCTGCCTCTGCCTCTTGAGTGCTGGGATTACAGGCGTGAGCCACCACGCCCAGCACTGTGGTGTGTGGTACTGATTGCTGCTGGGCGTGAGTCTCCACACCCAGTATGGTATATGGTTACTCAGGATTGAACCCGGGTTCTTGCGCTTGCAAGACAGGCGCCGGAACCACTGAGCTAAATCCCTAGCCCAACTTATTTTTCTTCTTTCTTTTGTGATGCTGCGAGTCAAATCCTAGACTTCCAGTATGTTAGGTAAGTTTTCTACCACTGAATTACAGCTCTGTCAGAATGTGTGATCTTGGGAAGTTAATTAACATCGCCATGCCTTGAATTTCTTGTCTATTAAGTACAAAAATTCATGTGTTTGGTGGTAAATATTTAACCAAACGATCCTAGAAAATGAGAAATAACTAGGGGTGGTGTCACATATCTGTAATCTCAGCACTCTAAGGGGCTGAGGCAGAATGATTGCAAGTTCAAGCTTATGTGAGGCATCTTATTAACTTAATAGGATCTTGTCTCAAAAATTTAAAAAATAGGCTGGGGATGTAGCTCAGTATTAAGGCCTGAGTACTATTACAAAAGAGAAAAGGAAGAAAAGAAGAAAGAAAGAAAAGGAATTTCTGTCTCTCCGGATACCATTCTATGTCACACTGGTCAGGAATCAAATACACTGTCTGTATTACCATATGAACAGCTGAAGACAGTCATTCATTTGTTATGTGAAAATATCACAATATCACGTGTTGGAGCCGTTTCCTACAGTGTCATGGCTGCCCATGCAGGAGAGAAAAAGTTGGCCTGATTTCTGGATCAGAGCCCAACATTGTCTGCTTTCTTCAAGGATAATTACTGTCTTTGCCAGATCAAACTAAGAACCCTTACATACCCTCATATCAGATTAAACTAAGAACCTTTACATACCCTCATATCAGATTAAACTAAGAACCTTTACATACCCTCATATCAGATTAAACTAAGAACCTTTACACCTCCTCGTGTCAGATTATATTAAGAATATTGTCAGCGCACCCCATCCACCAGTTCTTTCACTAACTTTTTTCTTTTCTGTACACGTGAACGAAGCTAGTCAGCTCAAGGGCGGTTCTTAAAAATGTATAAAAGAAGGCTGTTAAATAAACATGGCGTTCATTCAGTATTGACTGATGAGCCCTTCCAAGTCCTGCTGTCCCGTCTTTACATATTTCTCATCCTAGCCCCTCGGCTTGGTCACCCCATTGCTCTGCCCGGTTGACACCACCATACCCAGCGGTGAGACCCTGGCAATCACAGTTGAAAATTTTGAAGAACACTGGCATATTGGGTTATCATACAGTCAGCATTTGAGAAAGCACTTATGACTTATATGTGACAAATGGTGTTAAAAACAACAGTTAGGGGCCAGGGATTTAGCTCAGTGGTTCCGGCACCTGTCTTGCAAGCACAAGGGCCTGAATTCAATCCTTGGAGGGCCTGGGTTCGATCCCCGGTAACCACATACAATACTGGGTGTGGAAACCCACACCCAGCAGCAACCAGTACCACATACCACAGTGCTGGGCGTGGTGGCTCACGCCTGTAATCCCAGCACTTGGGAGGCAGAGGCAGGAGGATTGCTGTGATATGAGTTGGAGGCTGAGCTCAGGGCCAGCCTGAACTACAAAGTGAGACCCTGTCTCAAAACAAACAAAAAAACAACAGTTAACTAGACCATCTGGAATAAATCATAATTATAGGTAAAATTTTCTTCTGGATTTACTACTGCATTCACAAGATTCTCATTTTGCAAGTGTATTTTTAAATATAAATTCTGCCTCATTTCTAACTGTTTTATCTCATTAGTTCCAGGGACTGGCTTTGCAGCTGAGCTACACCCTCAGCTCCTTATTGCATTTTAGTTGTTCTTTTTCTCAGGAGTTGAACTCAAGGCTTTGTGTTTGTCAAGCAGACAGTGCCACTGAGCGACATCTCTGGCCTGTTTGATTTTTCTTTTCTTTCTTTCCCCTTACCACATTTTAAAACAACCTCCATAATACAAAGAGGTTACTCTGTATGTTAGTATGAAAATGCTAAGACAATATAATTAATGAGATTTTATTTGTTGTTTTTTTAAACTCAACTGAGAGACTTACACCAGGCTTATGGTCTTTTAAGAAATCTCTTGACGAAGTCCTGGAAATTTTTCTTTCTTTAGTATGGTAGCATTAAATTCTACCCAGTAAGCAATTTTGTTCAGCAAAGTTTCTTAGACACCCATAATGTTACCTGTTGGTGCATTCGACTGATATTTAACCTGGCATCTGTGCTAACTGGCAAGGAATGCGTGTTCTTTCCTTTGTGGCTCATGCACTGCCAAAGCACGGAAGCCTTCTGCAGCTAGCTGCCACTTCCAGGACACAACAGTCGTCATGTTGGAATACTACTAAAAACAATATTGGAATTAAATTCTAAGGGTACTGTTCGTAGTAACAAGGAGACCCGTTGGAATGTCCCAGCTGTTTTTAATTAATCTATTTGCCCTGAGGTTCTGTATGAAGTTGGGAAACTCACTACTGAATTTTAATATGTGAAATCCACACCTGAAAAGAGCAGATCATGACCTCACCGAGGTCTAAAAATACCCTCTGATGCCTTGGGACCTTGATTCTATTACAATATTCTTCTTAGGTTGCCAAATTAAGAATTACGGCTAAGGCAGACTGTAATCTATAGGGAAAATTTGGTGTCATTGTTCAATGTGTTAACCTATGAACCACAGGAAATTTTAGTGCCTTATGTACAGCTTATCATATTTCTGCTTCCTTTCTGCTGAATGAGAAAATCTATTTATAGACTACATAACATGAAAAGCGTGGCAGGGTTTTTTTTCAGGCAATAAAAATGTAATGCAAGTCTTCCCTTGTAGTGAAAACCAACAGCTTGACCAGAGTAATTCTGTAACTGCTGAAAACAGAAACACTTTTGAAAATAGATCTTTTAATTTCCTAACAGGCTATGAAAATATATATGGCAGTAAGAGAATGTTTTATTGTCTCAGTACATGCTCTTTCAGTTTATTCTTGAAAATGCTATAGGAAATACTGCTAAATGAACGTTTTTATCACTGCAGTATTTTTTATAACAACAAAATGTGGAAGATATCATATCTATTAATAGATATGGTTGAATAAATTATATGCTCTCCACTATTGAATACTATGCAGTTGTTAAAATGAGTTCTGAATATTGCTTGGAAATGTTTCAAAACAAATTATTAACTAAAAATGCAAGCCATAGAACAATATGTCCACAATGATTGATTTATGTAAAATTTGTGTTATAAATGTATGCAAATACTTGTAAAAGGAAAAGAACTTTGAGATTGCTAAAATCTTTTGTGAAAGTATAGTCATGATCTTTTTGTTTGTTTTTGTTTTTTGAATCAGATCTCACTCTATAGTTCAGAGTGGCCTTGAACAGACTATGTAACTCAGGCTGGCTTCAATCTCAGAGAGATCCTTCTGCCTCGGTATCCCAAATGCTAAAATTACAGGCCTGTGCCATCACATTTGGCAGAGTATTCATGATTTACTTATGAAGTAAAAAGACAGAAAATAACATACATTTTTAGACATTGTCTATTGAGCATGCAACTGGCTACAAAATTTTTGTCCTTCATTCTTGTTTTTTTTTTGTTTCTTGTCAGTTTTTAAGGCACATCTGTCACAATTACTGCCTAAAATGTGAGCATTCCATCTAATTTTCAAAATATAATGAAATGAAATCTTTCATTCTCTGAAAAAACTAAAGGAGGTTTAATAGTGTGGGAACTCTGATCTTGGCTTGTCTTAGGATTAAGCTCCCAACATTTTTCAAAGATAGTACAATTTTTGTTCGTAGTTGTAGTCAGTTCAGTAGGGGTTCTCAATTTTATTTATAAACCTTTTATCTATGGTTATAAAAGCACTAAGATTCAGCTTCTGAACCAAGAACACCACAATTTCCTAAAGAGCAATCAGACACATGAACAATCAGCAACTCTCTGTCTATAAAATAGCAAGGATACAAGGAAGAAAAACATAGAGTTTAACTGTTAAGGAGAGCACCCTTGGGTGGAGATAACCAAAAACCGTGACTCAACTGACCTACATGACAAGAAAATACGGAATTCCACATAGCAAAAAATATTTTCTGGACAACCACCTGGGATTGTCTTCAGTGGAGATCCCGAGTGTGCTCTTGTTTCTAAGCAGCAGCTAAGGGTCGATCAGGAGCTGGGAAAGCAGGATGCCGGTCCCCATACCATGAGTGTCACGGGCAGAAGGGTCTGGCAGGATGGTCTCTGAAGAATCCATGAAAGTGTCTTTTAGGGTGACTCAGCTTCAAACATCTGCCAAAATCAGAGTGCAAAGCTGTCTTAAAATAGCACAGTCGGGGGAAACTTTCTGCTCTCCTTGGCTCTTTGGCCCTTACTGTTCCGACCAAGAGGGGTCAGGAACAGCTGCTGAGAACGCGTGAGGAAGAAGACCGCCAGGTCACCTTTTACAAGCGCAGGTGGCTGGCCCACCCTGACGGTGGGAATGAGGGAGCTGGGAATCCTACTTTTAATTAAAGTTGAAATGTTGATTAACATAATGCCCTGGGCTTCCCATTTCACCTAATCATGAAGAGGAAAGTCAGGGGAGAATGTGGGTTATCTTCTAAGGAAGAACTGCTTTTACTGAATGTATTTATCTTTGGGAAAGTTTATTTCGTGTCTTGAACTATTCTATCTCTACTTGCCTCTAGGGAGCTCCTGAGTAGTTCAAAGTTTAAAAACTTTTTCTTTTTTTTTTTTTTAAAGCAGTACCGCCGATGGAAGCCACGCTAGGCACGTGCTCTGCCACTGAGCTGCAGTCCCAGCCCTTTTCACAGGAACACAGGGTCTTGCTAAGTTTCTCATGTTGGCCTCAAACTTGGAATCTTCCCTTTTCGGGCTCCTCAGGTGCTGAGATCACAGGTGTTCTCCACCATACCCTTGATCTTAAGGAAAAGCAGCCAATCTTTCAATGTTAAATTACTAGTAGCAGTAGAATTTTTAGATACTTTTATCTGGCTGTAGACATTCTTTTCTATCTTTACTTTGTTAAGTGGTTTTTATCATGAAAGGACATTTGATTTCCTGAAATGCTTTTTCTAAGTCTCTTGAAATAATCATATATTTTATTCTTTATTCAGTGTGTATGTTTTACACTATAATTGATACTACTTCATCACTTTTCTATAGCTGTTGTAATGAGCATTTTTTTTTTTTAAGTTTTTTTTGAGAGACGGTCTCGCTTTGTAGTTCAGGCTGGCCCTGAGCTCAGCCTCAAACTCATCACAGCAATCCTCCTGCCTCTGCCTCCCGAGTGCTGGGATTACAGGCCCGAGCCAGCACGCCCGGCACTGTGGTATGTGGTACTGGTTGCTGCTGGGCGTGAGTCTCCACACCTAGTATAGGTATGTGGTTACCGGGGATTGAACCCGGGTCCTTGTGCTTGCAAGACAGGCGCCGGAACCACTGAGCTAAATCCCCGGCCCTAATGAGTATTCTTTAAAACTTATTTACTTATGGTCAGCAATGTTTATTATTAAGTTACTGCCAACTTAATAAATGAAAATGCCCTTGTTTCACCTCATATGTTTCTGGTAATTAGTTGAAGGTATTTTAATATTTTTATTTATGGACATTCATTATTTCCTATGAATTAGTCAATATCTTTTTTTTCTAGGTTTTTTGAGACAGGGTCTCGCTTTGTAGTTCAGGCTGGCCCTGAGCTCAGCCTCCAACTCACATCACAGCAATCCTCCTGCCTCTGCCTCCTGAGTGCTGGGATTACAGGCATGAGCCACCATGCCCGGCACTGTGGTGTGTGGTACTGATTGCTGCTGGATGTGAGTCTCCACACTCAGTATTGAATGTGGTTACTGGGGATAGAACCCGGATCCTTGCGCTTGCAAGACAGGTGCCAGAACCACTGCGCTAAATCCCCGGCCCGAATTAGTCAATATCTTTAAAAAATTTATCTATAGGCTCATTTGTCTTTTTTGTTAATTTATGAAAATAAAATAAAATAACATAGCTTGAAGTGCTAAACCTTCAAAGGACATTCATCCTTTGATTTTTTACTGAGTGAAGGTTTATATATTCATTGCTTCGCATTCTAGACAATTTTTTGTTAAAATTAGGTAAAATTTGAGTGTCTTAGAAAGGGATTCTTCTTTTCAGTGAGCGTATGTTAACAATGTTTCTGATATGAAGGTTTTTATTCATTGACATGATGGTATCTTGTGGGTACTTGTTTTAATATTGATCTTAAAGAATAAGATAAAGACGCTGTGATCAAGCTCAGGAAGAGAATCTGCCTAAAAAGACAAATACAGTGATTGCTCTTTATGCAGGACCAGAAATCAGGAATGATTTAGGCATCTAAAGATGCAAGAGTTTAAATCTTAAGTGCATAAGGCTTGTGTCCTAATGTTCCTGCAACATCCCATACTACCTCTCTTTCAATATCTCTACTTTTTCTATTGGATTAGAAGTTATTCACTTTGGGATATAAAAAGAATTTCCAATTGGAACTATCATGTATCTTTAATCGGAATTTTCCCCAAAGCATAAAAGTATAAGTGCAAAAGTTGCTATGTTTCATTAGTTTCATTCTTTTGAATGTTGCTTTGCTAAAAACTCTGTGTGAAATTATTAGAAGACAAGTTTTCAAATGACTGTAAAAGAAGATGCATATGTGGGAACTCACTCAAAGGGCATTATTTAAAAAAGAAATTTTTTAGCCACCCAGATCTCAGGGTAGCTATTCCCATTCAAGGATACAGAATCTACTATCTGTATGATTATTTTTACATCTGAACTTTTTTTTTTGTACACCAGAGGGACTCAAAACGTTCAGGGTCATTTTCCCAGCGTGTAGTAGAATGTCCTATGCAATAGATTCCAATTAATATAGCCCTGTTCAATGGCCCTGTATCACCAACGATGTACAACTTCTTTCCACTTGGCTTTATATGGCGTTTCTTTGTTGCTGCTGCAACCAGGTCTGTCATTCCTTTGATAAAAATTTCAGTCACCCCAGAGAGACGCTTTTAACTTTATTAACCATTGAAGTCTACACACTTGCTCTTTTTCAGAAGAGCAGATCAAAAGCACGCTTTCCAAGGAAGTAATCTGATAAATTAGGATAGTACTTACGGACTTTGGCAGTTAATGTTTTGCTGTAATTGAAACCTGAGAACTTGTATCAACGGACTAGACTATTCTGAACTTTTTAGCACTTAACAAAAGTTTTTATCTTTTAGTTTTTGAAAGTAAATAGGGTTTCTTGATTCG
>PVIR01006890.1:0-12189 GCA_004026965.1 Petromus typicus
TTTTTCTAGGCACCTCAAGGAGACATTGGTAAAAAGTACAAAGAGACATTATACACAGTTCTGTTCACTGTATCAGGCTTTGTAACAGGAAAAGCCTGGAAGCAGCCAACTATTCACCAGTACAGAATCGGCTGAATAACCTGTGATATATTCACACTATCATGTGTTTATTTTGCTAATGAACATAACATTGGTTAGGTTAGATTAATCATATATATATACATATATATATGTATATAATCATAGTTATATATATAGAATCTGCTTTTAATTTTATAAATTATAGTTTTCTTATAATTATGTAAAATATTTAAATACATATTCTATAGCACCTGACTTCTATTTCTATTTCTTCCATATACAGGAAACAATTTAAGTATTTTTATGCCTTAAGATACTGAAATTGTATAAATACACAGGAATTATCCTAGTAAACTAACTAAACAACCCTAATAGGAATATTTAAACAAACAGAAAAAAACAAGGAAATCCTAAAATAAATATGAATAATCAAATGAGTGGAAGAAGTTAAATGAAAGTCTGGAATCCCAAATTTGAATTAAAAATACTAGTATGGGGCCGGGGATTTAGCTCAGTGGTTCCAGCACCTGTCTTGCAAGCGCAAGGACCCTGGTTCGATCCCCTGGTAACCACATACAATACTCGGTGTGGAGACTCATGCCCAGCAGCAATCAGTACCACATACCACAGTGCTGGGCGTGGTGGCTCACACCTGGAATTCCAGCACTCGGGAGGCAGAGGCAGGAGGATTTCTGTGATGTGAGTTTGAGGCTGAGCTCAGGGCCAGCCTGAACTACAAAGTGAGACCCTGTCTCAAAAATAAATAAATACTAGTATGAATTCCTAATAAATTACAGCTTTGCTAATTACTTATTTTCCAGCTTTGTCCACTAAAAAGAATTAGAAACAATGACTAATCCAAAAGCACCTTAGCTCTGGATTGTGATATTCAAACACTATCTCTCCTTAAAAGAAATCAGGATCCTTTTAAGTAATTGATTCCCAAGTTAAGGCAGGGAATGTTATGACATGAACCAGACATCATGTCATAAAGAAAAAAAGAAATCAAAAACATTTAGAGGCCATTAGCTAAAGAGGATATACTGGCCAAAATGTGGGCCAATTTCTTAGAAGCTATACCACAGGAAAATTTCTAGTAAATTCACACACAGATAAGAAGGATTAGAGGATGAAAACTTTAGAAGCACAAAACTGAAGCCTAGAGAACAGTGACATTTTCTACTGGAATTTATACAACTGATTCAAGAAAAATGGAGTCTACGCTAAACAGAATCAAGAGCTACATCATTCCAGTAGAGATGGGGAGTCCCTGAGCCAGCCTGTCTCATGATCATGTTCTACCAAAACCAAAATAAAATTAATATAATGTCAATCTTACTGGAATTGTTTCAAAGAAAATAAAAAGGAAAAAACCTTACCAAGTTATGAAGCTTTCAAAATTTCAATTCCAAAATCAGACAGGGATCGTACAAGAAAGGTGCGTGAGATAGTACTGTATTTTCTCAAGTGTGATATGAGAAACAAGCCAACCACATTTATGCAAATGGGTGTAAAATGTTAAATAAAATCTTAACAAGCTGAATCAAATGAGTAAAATCAAAATACACCAACTCCAAGCAAGAGTTATCCCACAAGAGCAAAGAAAGTTCAATACCAAATATCTACTAATACAATAAGCCACATTAACAAAGGAAGGTAAAAAAGAAAACAAAAGAACCCTATATAATCATTTTTAACAGTCATAGAAAATCTCTCACTTAAAAAAGCATCAGTGATTTATAGAACTATAAATAGATGAGACCGTATAAAATATTACACTTCCAGTGAAATGAAAGTGTTTCTTTTTCAAATCAGGAACAAGGTGAGGATATCACTTTCCTTGCTTCTACTTAATATTTACTAAAGGTATAAGACTGTAAGTGTTCCCACAGAATATAATTTCCATGTATAACACCCATGACAATATTTTTTTTTTTAGGTTTTTTTTGAGACAGGGTATCGCTTTGTAGTTCAGGCTGGCCCTGAGCTCAGCCTCGAATTCACATCACAGCAATCCTCTTGCCTCTGTCTCCCAAGTGCTGGGATGACAGGCGTGAGCCACCACGCCCAGCACTGTGGTATGTGTTGCTGATCGCTGCTGGACGTGGGTCTCCATGCCCAGTATTGTATGTGGTTACCAAGGATCAAACCAGGGTACTTGCACTTGCAAGACAGGCGCCAGAACCACTGAGCTAAATCCCCAGCCCACTATGACAATATTTTTAATAATTAAAATTAAGAAACAATATCAAAGGTGGAAATATGAAATTACTATATAAAAATGAATCATAACCCTATACATTAGTATCACAGAGAAAAAGCTTAATTGTACCTTACAATAGCAAATAAAATTATAAAGTATCAAAACAAAAAGAATTACAAAGTACCTACAGCCAAGCATGGTGACACATGCTTGTAGTTCAAGCTCTCAGGAGGTTGAGCTTAGGAGGGTTGCTGGAGTTCAGACACCTAGTGTAGCCCTAGAAACATAACAAAAACCCGTAGAGAGAGGAAAGAGGAGGAGGAGAAAAGGAAAGGGAAAGGAAGGAAGGAAAGATAAAGTGTCTAAGAATCTAACAAGGGGAATATGGAGGCACATCCAGTAATCCCAGCTATTCAGGAGACTGAGGTAGGAGAATAAGTTCAAGGCCAACCTGAGCAGCTTAGTGAGATCCTGTCTCAAAATAAAATTTAAAAGGCTAAAGATGGAGCTCAGTAGTACAATGACCCAGTGCCAGGAAAGAAATGAACAAACAAACAAACAAGGAAATATAACAGGAGATGAGGAAGACTTTATGGGCAAATTGTGAAACCATGCTTAATGCCATTAAAGATGAAACAAACTGTAAAATAGTCAATGTTAAAGAATAGAAAGACTAAACATGAAAGATATAAATTTTCCCTGATCAAAATATAATTTAGTGAAATTCCAGCCAAAAGTCCAAAATAATTTTCTCATATAAATTCATTTTCATGGAAAAGCAAATGGCCAAGAGAAACCAAAACAGTTTGATATAGAAGAATCAGGCAAATAGGCTTCCTTTATCCGAAATCAACACTATTTAATAAGGGTTAGTCATCAAGACAATGTGGAATTGGCACAGAGAATTATATTAATTAGAGAGAAGTAAGAGTCCAAAAAGAGAACCATCTACATAAAAATAACTGAACATATGGCAGGTGAATTACAGACCTTAGGAGTGAGGATGTAATATACAGTTAATTCCATCAGGGTAATTATCCATATGGACATATATCTGGTTTCCTCCCTGCCTCACACCATATACAAAATGTCAATTGCAAATGGATTAAGACCTATATTGAAAAGCAAAACTGTAAAACTTTTAGATATATTTAAAATATAGAAAAATAAAACAGGAAGGAAAAAAAAACTCTTAGCAAGGCACAAAAAGCATAGAGTGTGTTAGGAAGCACTGATAAATTCAACCAGGTTAAAATTAACTTTGGAGGCATCAAAAGGCACCATAAATATGATGAACAAATAAGCCATTGTCGTAGAGAAATTATTTGTAAGACATATAAGCAATATAAAAATTGCAGCTATATTATAAAAGGAACTTCTACAAAGAATATGACAAACTACTCAACAGAAAAATTGGGACGAATATGAGGAGAGATGCATTGAGGAATACAACTAAGTGTTCAAAGACAGCTCAACATCATCAGAAGACAGAGAGGGCAAGTTCTAACTGCAATACAATTCCATTTCATAATCACCAGATCAGCAACAATTTTGACACTACCAGATCCTGGCAGCACATGGCACAATAGTTCTTACATGGTGTTGGGAAAGTCACCTCAAGGAGAAACTAGACAATGTCTGATAGTACTTGGAATGCTTATAACCCATCACTCAGCAATTCCATTCCAAAATGCATCCCCCCAAAAACTCCTACACGTAATCAAGGGGACATTAATTAAAAAAATAAAACTACCCCAACTCTGAGTATGATAGTGAAAACTGTAACTTCAATGTTCATCAAAGAAACAGATAACTGTAGCAAACTGATTCACTGGAATACTATACCACCATGAAAGTGATTGTATGAAAGATATATCTGTCAATTCGACAAATCTCAAAAAATATAATTTTGAGTTTTAAAAGGCAAATTATAGGAAAGTGAGCATAACTTGATAGCACTTATTTATATGTCTTATGCTATGCAAAACAATACTAGATATTATTTAAAGAGATATATCCATAGGAAGGATATAAGTAGGAAAATAATAAACACCAAACTCAAGATAATGGTGTCTTTAGGCACGTAGACAGAGCCAGAAGAATGTAATAGAGGACCAGTGTACACAGGGGCTTTGTCATCTTTTTCCCTACCATGAGGGCTGGGCACACAGTATTGTTTTGTGTTCTGTAGCTTTTGATAGGGCCGAAACTGTTTCAACTTTGCTTTTTATTTTAACGTTTCATTTTTACACAATTATTATTTTGGAGAAAGTCATGAACACAAAGCACAGATGTTCTCTGTATCCTTCGTCCAGTTCCCCTCCAAGGATTATGTGTTATATAATCATGATAACATCCAAAGAAGGACATTGGCTTTCACACACATAGGTATGCATTTTTGTGTGTAGAGTTTCCTGTAACCTCCACTACAATCAAAATATAGAGCTATTCCATAACCATAAATATTTCTCTCATGCCAACCCTTTGGAATCACACCTGCCACTGGGTGTGATGATGCAGGCCTATAATTCCAGCACTCAGGAAGTGGAAACAGGAAGATTTCTTGAGTTTGAGGCTAGCCTCAGCTACATACTGAGTTCAGGGCCAGCCTGAACTACAAAGCGAGACCCTGTTAAAAGAAAATCACACCTGCCTTTCCTCCTATTCCCATCATCTCGATAACCACTAATTTGTTCTTCGATGCTACACTTTGGTCACTTTTTAAATGGTATATAAATATCATCTTACAATGTGACCTTTTGATATTTTCTTTTCTTTCATTCCAAATATTACCCCTGAGTTCCACCCCTGGTTTTTTTTTTTTTGCATTTGAGTAATTCCTTTTCATTTCTGTTCACATGTACCATACTTTGATCAACCATTAGAGTATTGTACAACATTTTGGTTGTTTCCAATTTGGAACTGTTACAAACAGAGCTGTTATGTGTAATTATGAAGAGGGCTTGGGTGAATTTAACTTTATTTTTTATTTCTTTAGGATAAATGCCTAAGAGAGATTTTGGTAAAATATATGATAAATGTATTTTTTAAGGAAATTGCCAAACTATTTTCCAGGTTTTATTTTATTTTTATTTTCCCATTAGCATTAAATGTTAGTTAATCTATGTCCTCCATAATAATTGGTATTGTTTTTATTTTTATTATTCATGTTATTTTTGCTCTTCTGATGAGTGTGGTTATATCTTATCACAGCCTTAATTACATTTACTGATAACTAGTGATGCTGAACATTTTCTCATGTGCTTACTTGCTAATCTGTACATCTTCTTTGAGAAAATGTCACTCTGTGTCTACTGCACATTTTTGGTTTGTTTTTTTAATGTTGAGTTGAGGAAGTTTTTTATATAGTCTAGATATGAGTCCTTTGTCAGATATGTCGCTTGTAAATATTTCCTCCCAATCTGTAGCTTGTCTTTTCATTCCCTTAACAACAGCGTCTTACACAGTGCAAAAGATTTTTAATTTAGATGAAATTCAATTTATAAATTTTCTTTTTTTCACTTTTTGGATAGTGTTTTTGTGTCATATCTAAGAGCTCCTCTTCAGGTCCCACATTTTAAGAGTCTTATAATTTTTCAAATTTATATTTAAACATGTATTTGAGCTTATTTTAATACAAAGTGTCACATTGTAAGGTTAGTCAAGGTTTCAGGGTTTTAGGTTGGGTTTTTATATTCATTTACTTCATCTATAACTACCAATCACTCCAGTAATATTTGTCGAAAAGATTATGCTTCCTCCATTGAATTATTTTTGTACTTTTTCCAAAAATCAATTGCTGTACAGATTAGAAAGAAAGAAATTAAACTATTCCTACCTACAAAAGATATAATCATCTACGCAGAAATTTCCAGGAAATCAACAACTAAAAGGCCTAGAATGAGTTCAACAGGGTCATAGGATACAAGATCAACATGCCAACATCAGTGACAATTCTAGGTACCAGCAATGAACACAGAGGGCTGAGTTTGAGGCTGAGCAGTGAAGCACTTGCCTAACATTTGCAATGAATATGTGGAAACCAAAAATAAAATTATGATATCATATATGATCCCTCAAAAATAAGTGGAATTGTCAGTCATAAATCAAAATAAAATTAACATGGACAGGATTTATATGCTAGATACTAAAAAAACACAAATGAAAGATTTCGAAGATCTAATTTAAGTAGAGAGGCACTATACCTGTGAATTGGAAGAGTCAACACAACAGGATGGCCATTTTTCCCAAACTGTTATAGGTTTAATGCAATTACTACCAAGACATCAGTATGTTACAATTTTCTAACATTTCTTAAATCAATTAGTTTTTACTGATTTCAACCGGTGAGGGGGGCGGGTGCCTGTATGTGCCTGCACATATACGTATATGCAAGGGTAAGATCAGGGCTCACTTCAATTCAGTGAAATACAGCCCATTGTTGTACTTCGCTATTCACTGGATGAAAAGAAATCGAAAGCCTTTCCCTCCCCATTACGTTCAGCTTATATAACACACAGAATAGAATCACATGAAATAAAGAAGTTTGTGGATCCATGTACGTCACAGCTGTGTGGCTGTCTTTTCTTCCTTCCTCTGCGCTCAGCCAAGACTCACATAGAGGTAAGTCTCACCCGCCCTCCCAGCTTCCCCTCAGCACAAAGCTGAGCACAGAGGATTTCTTCAATAAGTTCTAAGAATCGGCTCCAAATCTAGCCACTTCACTCCACAACATTCCCCTTGGCCTCTGCGAAGGTTAGATAGATCCATTATCTACTTGAGTCATTTGAGATCCACACCGTGCTCTTTCCTGTCTCTTGCCCAGCCAGGAATAACATTTATTCTTTTATCACCTTCACACAGTTGTTCTCTGCCTCCACACTCCCACAGGCACACAAGTGTCCTGGTCTCATTATGGAGGACTCATTAGCACTCACCACAGGTACCTTTGTGGGTGGCCTCCCTACCCACAGATGTGTCTAGACTTCCATAAATATCAGCACAGAGAAAAGCAGATTAAAAATCAGTTGTAAGTCAACTGGGAGGGCACTGAGCTCTGAAGTGGAGCGCCAAGCCTTCAGGTTGAGGGGGGCATCTGGAGTGTTTTGACTGTGAAATCACTCGCAAGTCAATGAGACAGAAGATCCTCTGAGGAAGACAAATTCCATCAAACAATCATTGTTAGTGGTGCTTGGGAATTTTGTTGGTGGATCACCCACATATAACTCATGAGACTTCATTGTTCACATTTCAACCCGGAGATCTTGAGGCTATATGCATACAGCTGTGACTGGACCCCCTGAGTTCTACCGCTAACTTCAAGGCAACCTAAAACCCTATGCAACTGCTCACATGACGCTGACTGCCAAAATACTGGCTTCTGGTTTTACTGCCAGTGGTGGGGATGATGAGTTGCAATATGAAGTTAATGAGTATTTACTACCCTCTGATTGCCAGGTACTGTACTAAATACGCTGCTCTCCAAGATCTTATAATCTAATGGCAGAGGAGAAGAACTATATTGTAACAAATACCCGAGGATGTCTTTAATCATGTACTACCTACATTTCACAGGTAGATTAGAAAGGAAATGATAGAATAAATAAAAATGTCAAGGAAGAGTTCATGACCAGGGAAGATTTTTTTCTAGATCAGTTTTCCAAGATGCCTGATGACCAGATGGATGAAACAAACAGGAAGCAGGAAGGATGGAGCAGGAAGAATTTGCCAGCCCTACAGAGGGGCCAGTCCTCCTAGCTGCCACGGCCACATTCAGAACTCATGGCTGCCCTCATGCTGAGTAAGATATAATGGAAACGGTAGCTATCTGGCTGATCCAGATGGAAGACTTTCCATTGGTTCTCCCTGAAATTTAAACCAATTGTAGACCCCCTCAGAAAATTACAACAGATTGTTAAGGGAAATATAGATTTGAGCATAACATCAACTCAAGTTCATTATTTAAGCAACCCCAGGAAAGTTACTCTTCTCTAAGCTCCATTTGCTTTATGTGCCAAATGGGACTTAGAACCATACCAAACTCATAAATAAAATAATTCGTGTACACTGCCTAGGACAGAAGACATACTTCACTAAAAAGTAATTCTTATATCATTGTTTTATACAGTTAACATTCATGTGGCTTTAGCTACATGGTCACTCCTGTTTCTCATGTCTTCCTGAATTCTTGTCTATCCAAGATACTTCTCCTTCTGTCTGAAGAATGTTTACAGTATTTCTTTCAGGATAAGTCTGCCACTACAAATGTCTGTTTTGTTTGCCCCTCAGAAATGTTTCACTTCTGAAGGATATTTTCAATAGGTAGAATTCTGGGTTGGCAATTGCTTTCTTTTAGACCCTAGAAAACACTATATTTTGGCTTTGAACCTTTCTGTCAAGAGGTCAGATGTTGATCTTCATGTCTTTTGTAATTCTAATAATGTTTACCCCCACACACACCCCATTTGAGTACTTTTAACTTTTTTCTGTTCATCTTTCATTTCTGGCAATTGTACTATGATGAGCTTAGGCGTATTAATTTCTGTGTATCCTTCTTAAAGTTCATGGTGCATCTTGAACTCGGGGCCTGATGTTTTCTATCCCTCTTACAAAATTCTTGGTCATTATTTCTTCAGATACCTCTTTCCTTCTCAACTCCCATTGCATACTTGTCAGATCTTTTCACCACTTTCCTTCCTGTTTCTTATGCTCATTTCTAAATTTTACATTTTTATTTTAATGTGAATATTTTCTGTAAGTATATCAAATCAGCTGTTGAACTCATATTGCCTTGCACTTTTCACTTTCATAATTTTCCTTTTTTTGTTGTTTACCTAAGTTTTTAATTGTCAAAATTCTCTTACTGTATAATTTCCTGAATGCGATTTAATTTAAAGTCCATTTCAAATCATTCTAGATCTTTATCTACTTTGAGTTTATCTCTCCAATGATATCAGCCCTGTAGTCTTATCTCTGGAGATGACTCACATAGCTGAAACCTTGTAACAGTACAATTATTTTCCAAATTCATTCCTTAACTCCATCTATTTCTCTGAATTTAATTGTCTTAACCCTTTTCCCTACCAAATCCCACTTTTAAAGAATTCTAACAAGTTCATGTCCTGACTCCTTCAATGTAGAATTATGGTTCTGTACTGATTTCTCCGTAACATCCCAAATAGCACTGGAGGGCCTGTGAATCTCTCTGCCTGTCTCTCACTGTTTCCCCTTGTGCATCTGACAATCTAGCCAAGGCGAACTAGTCCTCACGGCTTGTTGCCCAACATTTAATCAGTTCTTTCCTCATTTTTCTATCCTTGTGCACATAACTCGCATTTGGAATATGATTTCTCTTATACCTGCCTATTGAAATCCTAGCCACCACATCCTGATAATGACACACACCCCCAAAATAAGCCCTGAATCCTCTGAGTTCATGCTAATCCCACTCTTACCTGACTTATAGAGCCTTTGATCTGCATGCTGTTCGTGGCCAGGTCTGATTTCCACTAGCAGGGTGGCCATGGGTAACCCTGTTTCTGTCATTGAAAGGTTTCTTTTTCAATCTTTCCATTCTGAAAGCCCCCATATGAGATGTTTCTAAAAGAACTTGCACTTCCAGCTTCAGGACTAGGGTTTGCTTCAGGGCTGGGCCAACAGATCCTCTGAGCCTCAACCACAAGGTTGTGCTAGCATTGGGTACAGGGGACGGTAAGCAGGAAGGACACGATAGTGTAGTCTCTACCTAAAACCCAGCAAAGCCTCCCATGTCTCTCAGAGGAGATGCCTAGATCTTGCCCCAACTCCCAGCTGCCTCCCTGAACATTTACTGATATTCTTCTCTTCACCTACTTTCCTATGCCACAGTGGCCACTGTGAAAACCTCACCTTAAAGCCTCTGCACTATGCTCCAGGACCACCCTTTCCTCAAACCACCACTTCTAACTCAAAATGGACAGCGAAAGGGAGACTATGAAAATCTCGCTTACCTAGCAAGGCCCTGAGCACCCAACTTCATCCGGGCAGCCCACAGCGCTCCAATGTACTCTCATCCCAGGCCAAGGATTTAGCTCAGTGGCATTGCACCTGCCGCTAATGTACTCTCATCCCAGCATTCCATCCCTCTTCTCAGACCATTTCTCTGTCTCTCTGTCTCTCTCTCTCTGTCTCTCTCTCTCTCTCTCTCTCTCTCTATCATTTGCTTATCTAAGCTCCCAACAGCCAGGGATCTCTGTTCCCTTTGTTCATTGACAGCTCCCGGGCCCTAGACAAGCATGGCCCAAATCTGCAGACATTGCCACTGACTACTAAGTGCCTTGGAGTCACCCATTTCCTACAAGCAGGGTCCCTGCATCCTATCATTTAGGTAGTCAGAAAATATTGATACTATCAATGCCCAGCACCATAGATATATATAGATCGATAAATGATAGACAGGCAGGCAGGCAGGCAGGCAGATCCTTAACTAGGGAGAGTGTCCTGTTAAGTTCCAACTCTGAGGGTGCCTAGGCCTGGCTCATGTCTGCTCTCGAAGGCAGGAGCACCCCATGAATGGCAGCTTCCTTTCCTCCTCTCCCGGGAAAAGAAATCTTATTAACTGGTCAAAGAAATCAAGTTGGAGAAACATGAAAACTTGCCCTGGACTCTGGGAAATTGAGATGGAGCGGAACAGACACTCTAGGTAAAATAAATCTGTACAAAAGCAATCAAATAAATCTGGAGCCAGAGTAAATCAGAAGCTCAGTGTGGGTCAAATGGCTTCCTGATGTCAAGATGTAAACGCCAACCCAAAATGTTATGCTTTTGTACTCTTCGGTCCATTTCATGTCTGTTATTTCACATTATCTTCAAAACAACTCTAAGAAACAAATCATCCCTATCCTAGCAGATGAGGAACTGATACTCAGGGGGAAAAGATACAAACAAAGTTGTAAAAATATGTGGGGAGGCCAGAACTGGGCATCACGACTTAGAGAATAGTTCTTCCTCCTTGGAGTTTTATGTTCGGGGGTGTCCAGGGTCCCCATGCATCCAGGGGGCATTGAGCAAATTGCAGTGGCACCTCAATTCATGAACCTAATTCATTCCAAAGTCATGGAAAAGATGGCCACATTTGTCATGTTCACGTGGAAAAGATGGCCATAGTCATGTTTGTCACCCGATGAAGACCTCACAAACATAAACCAAATTTTTGCCAAATACTTGTTTGTGAGCCCAAAGAAAAGCATTCGTGAGCCAAGGTGCTACTGTACTTCAGCCCTCTAAGCTTCACCTCTAACCTGTACATTGGGGCAAAGATGCCCTCCTTATGGGTTCATTATTACAAATAGTAAATCAGAATACATAAGAAAATCCCTCAAAACAGAGCCAAAGACAGGGAAAAAGTATGAAAACATTCATTTTTGATCATTATTATGTTGGAAGTTCTTTTAAAAATATATGGAAACTATGAAGCAATCATTTTATTAAAGTCTCCAAACTCCTAATGTGTCCAATTTAAGGTTTCACTTGAGAAGAAAGAACCGGAAAAGATTTAGAGGATAGAAATTGCAAAGATGATTAGGAATTAAAGAACTGGATGCTTGATCGATCCATCAAGTTCTCACATGGTGAAGTTTGCCTCTGCAGTAGTAGAGCACAGTTCAGAACCTCCAAAACTTCCTAGTTTGACCACCTAGTGGTCTTCCTAGATCGACCACCTAGTTTATGAAAGCTACCCTTCCTACGTTTCAACTCTACATTCGTATTTTTGAAATCCCTTCAGTTTCTGCTTGAAAATCCTATGAACATTAAGAAATGTTTTCTTTTGCCATGTTTGGAAATACAGGCTTTCCAATAAAGTTGTTTTTTCTCCTTAAAAAAAAAAAAGAACTCGGGGCCAGGGAGTTAGCTCAGTGGTTCCGGCA